>CM021101.1:484012169-484070681 GCA_007115665.2 Sequoiadendron giganteum | reverse complement strand
CAACTTGGATAGAAAAGCATAAAATAACTTCTTATCCTAATTTAGGTGTCCAAGTCCGTGTGGGTGAGATAAGGTGATAAAAAAATGGATTTTATTTCTTGGAAAGCAAGTGTTTTGTAACTATTCATATAACAACTTTTTTGGGGCGCCTAAGTTGTGTTTTTATGTATTTTAAATTGTTATTTTTACGTGGAGAAGAATTTGAATGCCTAAGATGTGAGTTTTTGATATAAACTCTTGGTTGGAGAAGAAAATAATATTGAACAAGGGTTTGAGGCTGTTTTTTTAAAGAACATAGTTGTTTTTTATAGGTAGCAAGTGCATGGAAGAAGATTGGACCATTGTAATCATTTATTTGGTTGATAAATTGAATCTTGGCCTCTTTTCTATTGGATTATTTTCTTGAAATATTTTCTCCACGTATATTCTACATTCTTTGTGGTTTGTTCATATATTTAATGCATTATTAAATTTCTACAATTTAAAGAATCTTGTTTTAAATTGATTGCAACTTTAATTTCAATTTTAAAACACATATTCAAAATTTCTTAGTAGTTGAAATAATCACCATATTCCAAATCTTCTTCAAGCATGGGCTTACATATATACATGAACACCATTATATCTAGGTTTACTAGTTTTTATAGATACAAGAATACCATTATCACTTTAGTGGAACACTAGTCACATCAAGAGATGGCTTGAGGGGATGCTATTTTTATGCTATTGGTAAAATTTTGATAATTTGAGACCTTAGGATATTGTTTGGTTTCCATATAGGGAGATGGTATATGATGTAGATGATTAGTTATAATTCAAGCACATCAAGAGATCACGGTGGTTTATAGGGAGACAAACCATACTAATGTAGAGATTCCAATATAAACATGTTTTATGATATTTTGGTAATCGGTAAGATATTCCTTTGACACCTATGTTCTAAATTAGGAAGACATATAGGCTACCCATCAATGATGAGATTTATGATGCATTAAGTTAGTAGATGAGGATGATACAAGGGTGATTGATGAGTGTGAGGCATAATGAGATATGCAAAGACCACCAATAATTTATCCTCTAGATGCCCCTAAGGATACACCTAACAAAAATATAAATTCATAGGTTGGGATGAGGAGACCCAAGAAATAAGGAGTTCTATGAGATGAGGTGCATGTACCTCTATTCGTAATGCCTATGTAACATATGTCAAAAATGGGGAGTGGAAATAGGGTGAATAATGTATATGTCATGTATAGAGTAATCATAGGAAAATAATCATATTGATATATGGGTAATCATGGAAATTTTATATGTGATGTGAAAATACCATAGTAAATTTGGTAGCTCTAAATTCATCTATGATAGAATATTGACTTGAATTTCTATAGTACTAGCATATTATTGAGAGAGATCATAAGAATTATAACCACTTCACATATTATTCAATTCTATGACCTATAATCAATACATATAATTAGGATTAATTGCATAGTGTATAGAGAGAAAGATGGTTTAAAGAGATACTTCCAAAAATCTTGAGCAAGATATTTCTTGATATCTCCATGTGGGGACACTATGCCTTATGCAACAACTATTAGTGACACAAATTGATGTGAGATCAAGGAAAATGGGTGGGGATTATGAACTTATAGGAGATTAGGGAACTTCAAGGCATGAATTTGGTATTGTAGGAGAGATCTAGATCAAGTTTGAGGCTGAGTTCCCATGCTATAATTATTGATAGTAGATAGAGTGAGATGGGGGTGTGGATACTCATTATTTATATGAAAAAATGATTATTTCATGGATATTTATAAAATTTTTTAGTTTATACTACATTTTTATTCTATTTATGTATTATATATAATGTATATGTGTATGTGGATAATAGAATGTGGATAAGAAATATACACATTTTTATTTGGTAATCAATGAACATCAAATAATTTTATATATTCCTCATAGAATGATCATCAAAAAACTAATAGGAAGAACACAATCGAATATAATAACTAAATAAGACATGTTACTAAAGCTTAAGTCAATATGAACCATACATACTTTAGGTTGTTTTCCTTTTCCTTTTCTTTCTTCTAAACAATGTTCCATCTCATCAAGTTGATTTAATTGATACCACAGTGTTCCCTTATTAAAAAAATTATAGGCTTTAATCATATTGTATGGGAGAAGTACTAGAATATGGATCGTTAGAATCACTATCACACATAGGAAGGATTTATCTCAAAATTTTATTGTGTGATTTAGGTGGTTTATAATAAGATTAATCCATGTAAAGATAGGGAATGTTATAATATTTAGGATCAACTATATTCTCCCATACCACAAGGAGTAAAATCTAAAGATCTTCAATTTTAATAAAATAAATTAATAGAATTTATATAAGGTTTTATTTAAAGATGACATTATTAACAAGAAGATGGTTTTATGTGATGGCATCTCTAGTTACAAAAAAAAATGGTTGAGAATTAGCTAATATTTTATATATTATTTATCATTATATGGCAAAATTTCACACATCTATATAATGCATAAGGTACCATTCTCATAACATGTAAACTTGGATGACCTATAAGAAAATTATAAGATAATCAAATTGACATCACATAAAAAAATTGACCTATAAAAAAGGGTGACACCTTACACTTCCAATAACATAAATCTACCTAATTAGTATCCCACCTAAGTAAGTTTAACTTAGGTATAGTAAATACATAATAAATGCATACATGCAACAACATTAATAATATAATGCTTCAAAGTTATACCTAATAAATTCAACATCATATGATGTCTAATATCGACCATATTAAACATTCATTCAATTAAATACTTAATGTCCCAATGTCAATCAATTATCCAATGCATTTCTTGAAGGCTGCATAATACTTATATTTTTCCCTTAAAGCCATTTTGAGACAAATTTTTATTATTAGTATTTTATTTTTGTGAATCTCAATCAAATAACCAAAAAGATTTATAATTTTAACTTAAGGAAAAATATTTTGGTTAAAGTCAATAAATTAGCTAAATATTTCTAATTTTGATTTAAAAAAAGAAAACATTCCCCTAATTGCATGTATGATGATACTCTCTAATGATGGAGTCCAACACCATTTTAATCTCTAAGTGAAAGCCAATAATAAAATTCTAAGTTATTGTAAGCGTGCAAAAATCATAGCTTGCACGTTCCCTCTTCATTTTGGATTCACTTTGGCCCATTTGTTCTTATGCAATAACTAGAGTGCAAAAACATTTTTTCACGAATGTCGGTAAAATACCTTGAACTTATCCCCCATACATCGCAAGGATTTGTATTTGACCTACAACCTTAGCCATCCATCAACCTAATTCAATTACACATTACAAAAATGAACCCATTCTTGATTTGCAAGCATGTATCTGACCCCCAAACTTATAAATTCATATTTGTTATTAGGCTCATAACAACCCCTTCCAAACTAGTCATCATGAGTTGACTAAAGTCAAAAATATTTGAATTGCATGCTATAATTTTGTATAAAAGGATAATCCCTAATTTATTATTTTCATATAGTAATTATTGAGCATTGAGCAAGATCACATGCACAATATCTATTACACATTTCATCATCATAATATAACATGATAATGGAATCAATATTATCAATATCCAAGCATATTATGTGATTGTTTGTTACCTTCTATATTTTTACCAAACTATTGACTCAATATGAAGATTTTGACCTAAGGAGAATAAATTTGGACTGGTAAGCTCCTCAACAATGTTTATTGACACCAACCCTTTTGGATGTAAGTTATATATCAAGGTGAGTACATATCTAACATCAATTCCAATCCAATTCATATCCACATACAAGGTTTAGATCTATAAGCACAAAGATCAACTTTAAAAGTATGAAATTGAATTAGGACATCAAACAATATTTTTAATATTCCCAAGGAATTTAGAGGACAAGTCCTAGGTTTAACATATTAGTGAATTAGCTAGCAGGATTGGTCACAATAACATCAACATTAGATTTAGAACTTAATACCATTGCTTTATTTATTTAAATTTCATGTGTTTAATTTAGTAACTTAGTTAATTTTCTAGTTCTATACGTAATTTGATATGATCCACATATATAATAACTCAAATAGCACAATGTATAAGATAAATGTTACACAATACAAGAGATATTTGTAGTTCAATATTTTATAATATCCAATATATATAAATTTAAAATAAACCCTTAAGATAAGATAACATCATATAATACTTCTTATGAAAAAATTCACTCCATACAATATCTCCAAGTGATCTCAAATATAATATCACACTCAAGTATACCCTTATAATGATAATCACTACCTTTATACATAATAAAATAATGAAGGGTAATCCAAATAAAAGCCTCCTCATCACCTAATATAATTACGCCGTAAGGCGTTCCATTGCTGCGACATATTTTGCGTGTACATAGAAACTCACTTAAAGACAGATAATCTGACAAGCATTTGTTGAATATGTGCAGATAATCTAGACGGAAGGCACTACTTGAAAGGCGAAGTATTGGTGCGAAAGATTACGTGTACATGAAATCTCCTGAAAGCTCATTTTTCACTGTTTGGTCAATTCACCATGTTTACGTCGTTGTTCGCCTACGATCTACGATGGCTCCAGAGAGGAAGGAAAAAGCAGTGTAAATATTCAAGTATGAAAATCATTTCTTCAGCTGACTGTTTGTCCGGAAGGATGTTTATCATACTTGGTGACGAAATGTTTAATGTACTACCAGACTTCATTAGTTTAATGCAGTATTGTAACAATTGCCATTATCGTCCTGCTCCGAGGAGTAGATATGGACACAAACATTGGATGACTCATTAAATTTTTTCAAATGACAATGTTGCCTATTAAACCTTTAATTTGACATGGAATAAAATGGAATGGAGTTTGTGGGTAAGGTGGTGTATTAATTTTAAATTTCATTGGATCGTGGCAGAAACAGATAGCGAGCATGGTGGAGAAAGCGTCGATAGAGGATGTAACGAGAGTTTTGTTGGCAGCAAGGAAGCAGGATCTGCAATACCTGTGGAATACATGTTCCCACCTGATAGCCAAATCTGGACTGCCATCAGAGGTGCTAGCAAAGCATCTGCCTGTAGATGTGGCTGCTAAAATAGAGGAAATAAGGCTAAAATCAAGTTACGAAAGGGCCTTCCATCATTAGGTACTGCCCAATGAGCTTTTGCCAGGAACCTAACTGTCAGCCCTCAATGAGTTTATGTTTGGTTTCAAAATAGGAGGGCAAGGTATAATCTCACCGTATAGTGATAATATCAGCCGTCGACAAGTTTATGTTTTGTCTGCATAGAAATTTTAGAGAGGAATTGTAGCTTCACTCCCATATTTTAAAAACGGCATCTGTAATCGGAGAAACTGTTGTCGGAATTCTTTTTGAGATGGCCGTTCGTAAATTAGCCGAAGAAGCAAAGCTGCTGGTGAATTTTAGAGAAGACTTTATATGGTTGAAACAGGAACTCAATTCTGTAAGGGGTTTTCTGGAAGATGCTGATCAAAAGTCTTGTCAAAGGGAGGATGCGAAACAATGGGTGGAGAGCATTCGCTATATTGCCACAACTCTAGTTTCGATGGGGCGTACTGGCAATGGCAAAAGCTCAACTGGTAATTCCATCCTTGGCTGTAATGCCTTCAAGTCATTTTGGAGCTTTGGGTTTGTTACGGAGTGTAAGATGGAGCAACGCTCGTGGAAGGATGGGCGAATATTTAATGTGATCGACACTCCTGGTACAGAGTTTTTTAATGTTTTGGTTGGGAATCATTAGATTGGTAATATTTCTTTTAAAATTATCAATTTTATTTTACAATAAACATGTCATTAAAGAATAATCTTCTCTTATTTCATATTATTGATATATTTTGCTATTTTTTCAATTTAAAGCTTAAAAATTATATGAACTTGTTAGATTGGTTTTCAAGTTATATTTCACTAGGTTTGACATGCAAAGAAAATAATATTTCACAAAATTAAGTAAGATGTGAATTCATTATTAATCTAAATTTGTTTTTTCTTTCTATTTGAATTCTAGAACAATTCAATTTTTGACATACAACAAATTTATCGTCAACAATTCACTAATAGAAAGTTCACCTCCACGAAAAATTCACTGTCAAACACCAATTCACAGGAAAAATCTTAGTTCTACTCTGTAACATGAGACAGAGCTCTGTTAAACACCAGGGGAAATCTATGTATCCATTGGAGAAGATAGCGATATGAGCCGAAGAAGAGTGAATGTCATTCTCAATTGTTGAAGGAAATGAATTACCCAACTCTTTTTCTTTCGATCAAGAAATGTAATGACGCCTAACCCCGTAAGAGAATTATAAATTTGAAGGGCTATAGTTTGTTTGACATCAGGGCCCCTGTGGTTGATGAACACACCAAACAATCTTGAAGATTCCTCTACTTTCCTCCATGTTCCCTGAGGCTCAATTCTAGAGAAAACATCATGTTCCTCATTTGTTCGGTGGGATGAGGATGTGGATGCCATTGCTGATTGTTGGGCAAGAGCGAAAGAAAATGGATTGTTGGTAAAAGGGCGGAGGGGATTTGATCAGAGTAAAAAAAAATAGAGATTATTAGATAAAAGTTGTGGATGTTGAAGGCGAACGTGTTCCTTCCAGGAAACGACTAGGAAAAGATTAAAAAAAATGCTTCGAAAATAGGCCAACATCGAGTACTTCCATGGATTTTCCACATTTACCAAGTCAAACTCATAAGCAGATCATACAATGACATTCTCCACACTGCCATTTTTTGTAAGGTAAAATATTGACCAGAGTTCGAATCCCTAGCTAAAATCATGTGTTTTGTTACGTTTCATGGGGTGTTCTTTCTTTTCTTGCTTTCATTTCTATTATAATTTTGGTCATGTGTATGTTTCTATAGGGGAGAGGATCGAGTATTTGTGCACCCTAATTTCGTGCTTCTAATTATCTTACATGGAAATTTCAAATCACTCCTAATTTTTTACAACTTATTACTTGGCAAGTCCCCAGTTAATAATTTTCATTTTAGGGCCACATTATCAAATATGGGTGCGACAATGATTGATTCTTACGATAAATTTGGGATGAAAGAAGAGGCTCTCCTATGATTGGACCACATGATAACACAAGGCTTGCATCCAAATGAGGTCACAAGGGGAATAGGCTTGCAAGGAGCAGCTTGGGCATTAAGGTTACCAAGAGCTTGGTCACATGGGGGGAGAAACTCGCAAAGAGCAACTAGGGCATGAGGGTTATCAAGAATTAGGGAAAAAGGGAGGAGCGACACATAAGCAACAACTGGGGCATGAAGGATATAAGGAGATGGGCCACAAGGGTGGTTTAAGTGGTAGAATTGTTGAAGTGGCATAAATGATGATTAGCTTACACTGTTCTTTATTTTTTGTATAGATTTTTAGTAGTTTGTGTAGGTTTTAATGTTACAAACATCTCTTTAAATCTTTGTTAAATCTTCGTTTTTCAATGTAATCTTTGTGATAAATGAAAGTGTGGAATAAAGATGTAGGTAATTTATGAAACTCATGAATTGTTAATAGTATTTTAAATTTTTAAAAAAATAAAGAACCCTAATTTTATTTCAAATTCTTTAAAAAATAACGAAAAATAGGTCTTCAAAATGATATATCTCGACGTAGATTATATAGATAAATATAATCACCAAGCATATGGAAACATAAAGATCTTACTTGAAATTGTGGCTGATTTCGTATCCTGTGATAAATGAAACATATTTTTTCCCAATTGGTTTTTGTATGTATTTTGTGGCGAAATAAGACTCTTCCATGAGAAATTTGCAAGCAGTTGTTTTCTTTGCGAGGTTATGTAATTTGCATGAAGGTAAATCTGAATAGTCAGTTTCCGTTTTGGAGTAAACATAACAGGAATTGTCAAGGATACGATAGCATGGTTTTGACACGAACAAATTAAAGAATGCAGGTCACCAGGGGTGTACCAAAAACAAAAGCCCAAATCTTACAATACGAGGAATAAAATGGTTTTGTCAAGAATTGCCGTCTGCATTAGTTTTTGTCGTGTTGGCAATGGTAGCATAATGTAGTGCATGGTACTGACAACTAAAGTGAGTGTTTTGCTTCTTTGAATTGTGAGGGAAGGTTCTGCTGAGAGCCTAGAAATTTAGTCATTTTAAAGCCATGCTCTTGCAATAAATCAACTTGCAAGTTACATATGCCAATATGTAGGTTCAATTTTGTGTGCCCTAGCATTGAGTTTGATGGTGTTAATCTAACATATTATATGAAGATTATATTTAGGCCAAACTTGGTATGTCAAGAATAACAAGTGGAAGGCAACTGTAGTATTGCAGTTGCTACAATTAGTTTTATTTTATTAGCTCAATTCTCTCGTTAATGGTCGTTTTGCTTGATAGAGGCAAAATGTCATTTTCATCTAGATTTTTACTCTGTAAGTTTCTACACCACTCCACAAAACCATCCGCCATGCGCGAAATTTGAAAAGGTATAAAATTTGTGGTTTATTTTTGTATTTCATGTCCTAGGTTGTGGTGATGCTGGCAAGCAGAGCTTACATTGAATACAAAATCCCTTCCAACTTGTTTTCATAGATGTGGGGTATAGAATCAACAGGGGGCATTCTCAATGAAGACAAATAGAGACAATTAGGAAAGTACACATGAAATTTGAATGGAGAGAACAAGAATTTTGTACGTTCACTTGCTTTTAATTTCGACATATTTGATTCTGAATTTTTTTCCTTATGTTCTCCAAAAAAGATATCTTACGGCGTTAATTATATAGATTTTATATAAAGATAGATAAACTAGTATTAATTACACTGATGTTCTACAGTGAGAGCACAAGGAGTGTGTACATTTTTATCATCTTCATTTATTTTGTTGTCTTCCTCCATGACTGTTACAATGGCAGTGATTAGTGGTGACGGTTAGATTACTAGCGTTACAACTCACCATGGCGGTTGTCACTGGCCATTGAAGTCTTGAATGAACAGTAATGGAAGGAGGAGTGGTGGAAGAGGAAGCAACACATTCGTTCTTTAAAAATCACATATCACCAATGATAAAAAAAATAGAGAGGAAGAACCTGTTGTTCGTTGAGATCAACTATAGAGCGGTGACCTGTTTTCCTTTAATTGCTACTCTTATGTTTTTGTAGTATTAAAACTTAGGATTCTCACTAATAGGACAGGCGTGTTTTTCTATTACCTGCACTTTGGTCTTCCACAGACTCACGCTGGCGTCCTCCAGATCTTAGCTCTCATCTTTCAGATCAATATGCAAGTGGAGAGCATACCACTTTTGTAGATGTGCATTGTGCTTCATATGGTGACGTATTCGCCTGAGAAGTCGCTTCCTCCTCTAGTTTGAGCCCTGCTTATGGTTGGGTGGAAAACATGATTTTTAATGATGGTAGATGAGTAATATAATTGAACCAATTTCATTTGTGGCAGGTTAATGATGATGAATTTGGGCATATGTTGGTAGGGATTTTCATTTGCAAACCACCCCTGCTCATGTTCATGTTCATATTCATTGTTCCTCCCTATCAGGAATTCGAGTCCAAGTCATCAAGGTTGTAAATAGTGCCTCTGAAATCTCTTTGCTGGGGAAGAAAACGCACACCAGCTTCTATAAAACCACTGATTCCCATGGGCGAGTGCGTTATGAGCTGTTATAAGAAAAAAAAACAAAATGAAATCATCTTTAGTCTGCCATATTTCCTTCATCTGCAACTTGCAAACCCTTCCAAGGCACACTCGCATTGTGGATACCCCAAATTCATCAATTTAGATTCACTAAATTGTAGCTATTTCTTCGCTAGAATGCTGCCACATTGACGAGGAGTTCCAAGGATTAATCTTTCACTACTACATAGAGGGGGGGTTTAAAACAATTTTTGAGACAATTTTTAAGTAAATTGTCTTAATTTGAGACAAAAAAAAACTTGCTTATTGTCTTAAATATTGTCTTTAAGTGGACGTCTCAAGTTATTGTCTTAAAAATTGTCTCTCTAAAGACAATATGAAACAAAAGTACTTTTGTCTCTTTAGAGACAATATGTTTTTAACCCCAACTATTGTCTCTTTAGAGACAATATGAAAAAATGTGATAAAAAAAATTAAAAATTTATTTTAATTTTTTTTAGTGTGGTTTTCAACATTCAATGTTTCCAGATTTTCATCATCCTCTTGTTTGCTGGAAGGAAAACTGATTCTTCACAACTACATCCACTCGAAACAACTCAACACATCATATGACCTGCATTTAACATGAGATTCCTACTCCAAGATTGTATGAATGAGACATAACAAAGGATTCATAAATGAAATCACAATTTCTACATCAAATCACTCCTTGCAAAAATGAAACAAGAGAACTAAGATCGAACTCTGCTGCCATTTTATTGATTTTGAAAGGGGTTTTGTTGTTACAATGATTTTCTTTGAAAAGAGTTACAAGACAAGCTTTTAAAAAATAAATGTCCTAAGAGAAGCCTTTATAAAGAGAAATCCTCAAATCAAAAACTTTCATCGAAGAAAGGGCTGATAATTCTGATAAATTGCTGCAAACACCTTGAAATTAGCTTTCAAACTGAAGGAAATAGCTAATCTGGACACTTTCCCCTGCTGTTGCAAATAATTGATGTGTTTCTAATTTGATTTCTAAATTTTGCCCTTGCCAAAATCAGTGCAAAATTCCCCAAAAATCAAGACCCTTGAGCAATGTTTCAAATCTAAGAAATCTTGCCAAGTTGTTAGAAATTCACCTTTGTGCCTTCATATTCTTGGTATCTCAGAGATAATGGAAACCATACATTTTCACCCTAAAGATAATATTTACACACACTAAAGGCATCATAATGACTATAACTGCTTTCTCTCATCACTACCCTCTTTTGAAGAATAACACTACAACCTTTGACTTGCTCAGTCATGCTTCTATGAGACAAAGCTATGAAACTCAGAATTATAAAACTCCAGCACACTTTTATCAAGCAAATCTACTATCCCTACCATTACTACAACAATCACTGCAACTTATTTATGTAATCCCACTTGCATGATGAGCCTGAGGAACATTGTGACTGTTTTTCTTTACAATAGGTCTGCATTAAGCGAGGCTACCATTGGGGTTGTACTTACATGAAGGTGTTGGATATTGAATAATGCATTTATCCCCTTCTTTCAATGAGCCTCATAACAATGCCCCTCCATGCAAATTAAGGCTTCAAAACACAATGACTCTTGTAGAGCACTAATCTGCAATATGACACTGGCGTTGCTCAGTAATGGATTCAATGGTGATAAGACTAAAAGGTGTAGCATCAGCTACACTGCCACTTGATACAATTATATTTGATAAGGCACATTCAAAAGCTATCCAAATGTTTATCTAAGAGGAAATGCATGTGAACTTATGATAAAAACTAGAACAATGCCTTCAACTGTCATTTCTCCATTATACAACTTTGCCCGTGTGAAACAAAGAGCTTCTATCAGCCACATTTTATCCTTTGTGATCCTCCAAATGATTGAGTTGGCATTCTCCATAAATTTGTTGTCCCTCTCTTTCAATAGACATGCCATTTGATGATCATTCACTGTCTATGCATGTAATATCTTGTTTGTGGAATTGTCCTATCTAGGTTCACAATTGAACAAGAAGAGAGATGATAGTCTTCATGAAAAGACTTAAGGTTTGGCACATTCATAAGCTAGACTGCCCCAAACAAAACAATGCTCTTTTATCACTGGTCAATTACTTGCTTCCTTATTTTTAAATTGCCCATTGTCTCCTTGATGAACTTGACAAGATGACTTTAGAGATGGCCTGCATTCCACAAACATAAATTAACATAATATATTACGAAACTTAAGATAAGTCTAATTCATATAATACAAAATATAAATTAACTAGTATGAATGTCTAATACATTTAGAAGCTTTAGAGTTCTAAACATAGACAATGTGATTAAATCCAACTCTAGAAAGGTGCTTGTATCTAATCCTCCTAGTAAGTCAAGAGGAGGGAAAAGAATGGGAGTTTAAATTAGACTAACTAAGCCTTAAAAACTGCAATCGTTTAGGTCTTAAGAATAGCCTAAGAAAATACCTAGATGAGATTCATCAACAAACTATGGTTGGGATACTTTGAAGAAACGTAGTCTAGCAAGAGAAGTAAAACAAAGTGCATTCATATATGTTTTTCTTCATTGATCAAAACCTTATTTTTATAACTATACTATCAGGTTTGTAGATTATTAAATTAATTGTTGTTGCAATCCAAGAGTATAAAAATTTGTAAGAAAATGTCTAATCACATAATTAACAAAAATTAAGGCATGATATATTCTAAAGTTAAAAAGAATGTGCTGGTTTAATGAGTGTGCCAATTTGTTCTGAAGTTTACTGATTGAAGAAAGCAATTTAATTTTAATGTGAAAAATCATGAAAACTTTACAGTACAAACAATTACAACAAGTGAGACTTTTTATCTCCCTCTACATCACAACCATTGGAGGAAATCATAAATGTAAATATAACTTGAATTCCATACCTAGAACTCAAAAGATGTGGGATTATTGGTTATGGAGGCCTGTTTGCTGTTTACTCCATTGTTGGCTAGCTTCATTATGGCTTTGGCCTGCCATAATTGATTTTATGATCCTTTTTTTTGTTAAATATAGTGTAGATGAGCAATACCAAACATAAATCGAGAAAATCATAATCAAAAGTGAAAATACAGTGAATATAAGCAATACCAAAAAATTATCAAAAAAAAGAAAGAACTCTTCTTGTTGGAAATGAAAACTACAGAAACCATTTTATTTGTCCCCTCAAAGTCTGCCAAAATATGTCTATATGAACAACAACAGATCCCATTGGGGATATTAAAAAAAGACAAACAAATGCCACCAAGGCAAGTTTCCCAACATCTTGTTGATAATTCACAACAGATCCTTCAAGTTTCATTGTAGTTGTCTGGGGATCAACACTTATTTGTATCCTTTAAACAAATAAAGCAAGGTTTCATAACACCAAGTTCACAGATTTTCCATAGCATAATGATAGTTCAAAAATAGAATGCAAAGAAGTTATCATTTCCTTCACTCTTCATTCAAGGTGTTTCAAGATCATCATGTAGTGGTTGGGCCACAGGCAAATTGTCAAGGGTCATAATGTAAGAAGGCTTTAAAGGTTTGCAAGTTTGCAAAGAGAACAAAGGATGATAGGGTTTTACGATTCATGTCACTAAGATTGTTTGGTGGGTTGCAAACTTCAACTTTCTTCAAAGTATTTACCTTGTTGAAGACAAGGATCATCATAATCACTAGAAGAAGCCAATTATTAGACTAGTTATTTTCACCTCATGTTACTTTTAGGCACAACTATTTTAGTTGTTGCTATCTTGGGCAGATTGCTATCCTAAGATGATCTTTTAGAAGATCTATTTGGAGAAATTCTATTTTAAGATTTCTTATTTTATATGATGTATTTGGAAACAATTGTGTACTTAAAGCTTGCTTGGATTGCAAGGGAAGTATCCTTAGCGTAGGAACTTCAACACGCTTTTTATTTGTTTATCATGCAAAATATTGTAAAACAGTTATAAATAAGTGTTTTTGGCACATAGATTGGGTGGAATAGCAATTTTATGTCTACTTACTCCTAAGATTATTATTGAAGCTTTTTGTGATCTTGTGTATCTGTTGGTTAGGTAAATTGAATTATTTTTATTTGAAAATTGCAAGCTTTGTATTGCTATTTTCAAGTAAATGTGGTAGTTGTAGCGTCGTATGAAATTCCATTCATTTCATTCGCTTAATCTTGTGTGTAATTGAATTTTAAGTCTTTTGTTGTATTCACACATTTTTGTCTTTGCTTTTACCTAGAAAGAATGGGAGTTAGTTAGCCATCAAAGATGTTAATTGTCAAGAAGTGATTAAAAAACATATAAAAACATCTCATCTTGAGAAGTCTTAGGAAGGGCAAGAAATAGGACAGTATCAATTCATTGGCCGTCGAAATACATGGTGTGTGTGACTTCTATGAATTGCAAAGAATACAATAAGATTTATCAATGAAAGATTAAATAATGAAAAATTAGTAATTTTTGTAAGCTTGTATTGATGACATTCATGCTTAGCCAGGTTTCATTAGTGTCATGCCATCATCTCCTTTGAATTAAATAACAAAATATATTTATAACTTAATTGAATCAAATAAATGAAAAGGTCTTAGAGAGTTCAATCCATCTATAACAATAAAATGAGAAGATAATAGAATTTACTATGAAATATTACCTTTTTCTCTTCTTCCAGAAGTTCTTGGATAGGCCTATAGGCTACTGCAATGCATAGGTTATAGTTTCCTCTTGGGTGTAGGCCCCTACAAAACCCAAACTAATCTATCAAAAACAAAGCTGGAGCATCACAGCAAATGTTGTATAGAAAAAACATGTGTGAAATATATGGATCAAACATAACATATGGACTCTCCTAGAAACAATGGAGCATAAATTGATCTAACCCTAAGAATTTCAATAATGTCTCTTTCTCTAGAATTTATTTAAATTATGTATTCTTTTTCATTAGAAAGTAATGATAGAACTTTTAAGGATGCAATCCCCTTGGATAGCAACTTCTTAACAGTGGAGACAGGGTTTCAAATTTCTCTCAACCAAAAATTCTTTGGGTGGTGAGCATGAATTACTCATGCTAGAAGTCTATGACTGACTGTAAAAACAATTTAATATATGGGGAAAACATACAGAGTGAATAGAAAATCGTTTATTTTAATTTATGTATATAAGTAATAAAACAATATATATAATTCATTTTTTTACTGAAATAAATGATTTCCTACCTCCTTGAAGCCCAACATTTATAACATAGAGTATTAATTATGTTATCATTTGGAATAACCAGAAAAATAGAAAATACAATCACCATTATGAGCAATTCCTGAATTAAATATCAACCTAGGAAGGAAAAATACTACCTAAATTTGTATAAATACACATCTATGCTTCATTGTCGAAGCCACACGTTCAAATATTTCTCGAAAGAAAAATTCACAACATGCTATAGATTAATCACTTTTAGCATTTACCTTTGAAGTAAGTGTTGAACCTGTGATACTTATAAAATTTGCACCAGCTTCAGTGGCAAGTGCTTTTGTGAGTAGGGTCTTCCCAGTTCCAGGAGGACCAAACAACAATAGTCCTTTACATGGATGCAAATAGACATAGATATTCTATGTCACTAACTCTATGTTACACTAAATATTACTTAAATTATCTTAACGGAAACATAGAAAATAGTATCAAAGGGGAACAAAAACTTGAGGCATAAGTACCCAACAATAGTATAGAAACACGATGTTTCAGATGGCAAATGCACCTTTAAGAGAACAATAATATCAGTTTTCTCCACATCGCACACACACGGATAACTATATGCATGGTGAATACTGAATAATATATCTCAAATATATATTTACCACTCATTTCAGCCAATGGTTTTTATTTGTTGAAATAATTTTCAAGGATTCAAGCATACCCTCAAAAGGTTCCCATCACTGAAAAGCTCTAGCCTCCACATTGGAAGTGTAAACAATTCTTGCAATGTATTTTTCATATCTTCAAGTGCTCTGATATCATCAAATTTACACCAATTTCATTTGGAGGAACAACATCAGAAAGAAAATTGTTCTTGGGATATTACAAAAAGACAAACTTTGAGGTGAATAGCAACATACTAAAACCCCTTTTCTAGCTCCTCTTTGTACAGATCTATCATAGCTAGTCCCTTCCATCTACCAAACTATCGACGCTTATTTCTTTTTCTCCAAGAGACAGGGCAGTTTCTAACCACCACCATCAACCCACTATCCTCCCACTCCCTAGTTTCTCAACCAAATTAATAATATGGGAAGAGACATTTAGTTAGTCTCAAAGCTCAAAGCATTTCATTTTTCTACCTAAAGCTCAACTTTATGTCTGATGAGAGCCTTTTGAAACAACATACCAATTATGTAGTAAAATCACATTTGGGTGTTCAGTTCAAGATGGAAATGAATCAATCGAATATACCTAGTCATCACATTTATGTATGTTGACTGTTTAGACTCCTCTTAATCAAATTCACAATTGTACATACAACAAAAATATGCATGGGGTGTTCAACTTCTAAGAGGAATAAGCTCCCAAAATGAGAAACGGATCTAGCTTACTGATAGATCAAAGTAAAGGGCATGACAGTAAAGCACTCAATAATTTACTACTCTGGAAGGAAAGAAGGAAGCTGTATTAGCTTCCACAAATAATTGAAATAGGTCAATGTGATATCAAAACTACAAGATTAGAATAAGGAAGAGGTAAGACTCAGTGATTTAAAATAAACTTAAGCCTTATCTAGTTATGTGAAAAGAAAAATTGTAATTCTGAATTTACAGAGAAAGGTCCTTGTACAATTAGTCTTAACACTATAAAAGCTTATAAATATTAGCTATGCAATGTTTGTTGCTTTCTTCAAAGATTCTAAGAAAAAATTTAGACAGCCATGATGTTGTTTCATAAATGGACTAATACTAGGGAATTTTATCTGCACCTTGACATAATATTATTAGATAACTATACCATGTTCATAAAATCTTCTCATCTCTTTACTTTCAACATAGCCAAGCAAAAGAAAAAAAAATCTATTCAATTTTTGGCAAAGCTGCCTGAAAATTCTATTATAGTAACATGGACAATTTATGGTCCAATACCCACAATTTTTAGTATCCTACAATTATATAATATAGATATATTTGTGATGAGCCCTGTTGGCTCTCAATTCAAACCCCCATATTTCTTAAGTCTTTTAGTGTTATTTAATTTTTTTAGAGAAAGTTTGATAGACAGAAGAGAAGGGGCACACATCATAAATGCTTGTAAAATGTAAATTTGCACTATTTTCTTCATAATGAAACTGTAGAAGACATTATTTAATTGAAACAAATAGATTGCAAATGATAAACATACCAGAAGGGTTCCAGATTATTTATTTAAAAAAGTAAGCCAGCTCGCCAGCCAAGAATGGTGAAAACTGACATATAAAGACGTTTGGCTTCTAGAATTGAGTTCTCCCTTTCAGAAACTGGATACAAGCGCTTGAGAAAGGTACACGCCAATGATGGAAGGTAAACATGAGCCAAAACAAAGGCGTTTCAGCAAGATGCTTCACACGCCTCCCTTAATGAGCACATATCCCAATGCAAGTGTACGACCAAGGTAGAAACCCCAAAAGAACACTCTGAAAGCTGAAATCTGTAGAGAATGGCATCTCTGGAGATGAAACCCTCTTTCCCTATTGCAGACAAATAAATACTGAATGGTAAATCTCTAATAGAATCAAGTAGAACCTCTGAATGAAGCTCTCAACTGCACTGATTCGATTGATCTCTCACAATCTCAAGAGTGCTCAGCATTGAAGAGGAATCATTCTTCAATGGAAAATTGTTCAAACCCTTATCATAGGAGAATGCACAGGAAGAAACACAAGGCAAAGTCAAAATTATCAAAAGTGAGTTTCTCACTGCCCAAAATGCCCTTATATGCAAAAGGCATGACTCCCAAGAAAGATACGCCACTTTTGATATTAAAATCTTTTAAATTATAATTTAAGTCACTTTTCAATAGTTTTTGACTTAAATAAAGTGGGCGCACTTTATTAATTTAAGTGATTAAATATTAAATCACTTTTAGGGAATATTTAAGTGATTTAAAAAAGTATAAAGTCAATTTGACTTTATAATAAAATATTAAGTTAATAAATAACTTAAATCACTCAAATAGGCATAACTTCCACAATTCTTCATAGAATCCTGTGCCGTCAGAAGCTGTCGACCCCTGAACTGCTAACGCCTGCTGTGAACCAACACTGGGCTCTGAACACGAGAACGATCCAACTCTCCAGAAAGTACCACTGACCCTCTAACCAATCCAGTTAGCCCAAAAGGGTCCAATAAAGGGCTAACACACTGTTCCCGAGACTGACTAGAGCGGGGACATCACAGTCCGCCCTCCCCGAATTTGCTTGCCCACAAGCAAACTCAAACTGGATGCTGAAGAATACTGTCACTCTCCCAAGTAGCATCCTCTGTTCGGTAGATCTTTCCACTTCACCAAATATTCCCTGATAACCCACCTTCCGAAGATGACGCTCTCTGGAATCCAGAATGGCCTCAGGTATCAAAATCAATTTCCCCTCATCATCCAGGGGTGGTAAATCAATAGAAGGAATCACCTGTGGTCCCAATGCCTTTTTGAGGCGCGACACATGGAACACATTGTGAACCTTACTGTCCACTGGAAGATCTAACTCATAAGCCACTTCACCGACACGTCTGACAACCCTGAATGGTCCATAGTATCGTGGCTTAAGCTTCTCGGAGCCCTTCTTACGAAGGGTGGACTGCCTATAAGGCTGGAGCATCAAATACACCAAATCATCGATCTCAAAAGATCTCTCCACATGCCTCTGATCAGCATATTGTTTTTGCTGATTTTGAGCTTTCTGAATATTCTCCCTAAGTGCTCTCATAATGTCCCGACTCTCCTGCAACAAATCACCAGCACTGGGTACTCTACTGTCACTCAGCAGTAAATCTAGAAAGCTCGGAGCATCATATCCATATAATGCTCGGTATGGTGTCATCTGAATACTCATGTGATGAGTGGTATTATAGCAATACTCACAAAGGTATAACCACTTCACCCATGCCTTCTGCTGTCCTGAACTGTAATTCCTCAAATATCCCTCCACCCATTTGTTGACTATCTCTGTCTGCCCATCTGTCTGTGGGTGGTAGCTGGTGCTCGGAGTGAGTTCTGTCCCGCAAAGTTTGAATAACTCCTACCAGAAGTTACTCAAAAACCTGCTATCCCTGTCACTGACTATACTCCGAGGCAATCCATGCAATCTGAATACCTCACGGAAAAACAAGTCCGCCACTTGAGTAGCTGTGTGTGTAGTAGTGATTGAGAAGAAATGTGCATACTTCGTCAACCGATCTACTACCACATAAATGTTGTCTTTCCCTTGAGCTTTCGGCAAGCCTGTGATGAAATCCATAGACAAGCATTCCCACTTCCTCTCAGGAATAGGAAGCGGCTGAAGTAAACCTGCAGGGTATGTATGTTCTTGCTTGTTCTGCTAACAAACAAGGCATTCCCTGACATACTGAAGAACAAAAGATTTGAGTCCCTTCCAAGAGAATCTCTCCCGTACTTGCCTGTAGGTCTTAAAGTAACCGGGATGTCCTGCCATCGGTGAATCATGGAATGACCTCAATATTGTGCCCCTCATCTCAGAACCTGGGACAAGAAATATCCTCCCTTTGTAAATGATAAGATCATCCACAAGTGAGTATCTATCATCCTGTACTGTCCCATCCACTATGCTAGAAGCCCAAGGATTCTTAGCATATTCTGCTACTATCATGTGTCTCCAGTCCTCTGAAATCAGTGAAATGGAGCTCAAGTGAGGACGGCGAGATAAAGCATCAGCAACCACATTCTGAGTGCCCTTGACATAGGCAATGTCAAAATCATAGGACTGAAGTTTGCTGACCCATTTCTGTTGCCTTTCGTTCAAATCTCGCTGTCCAAGAAAATGTTTCAGACTATTGTGATCGGTTTTAACACTGAATTTACTACCAATCAAGTATTGCCTGAATTTGGCCATGGCATGCATGATGGCCAACATTTCCTTATCATAGATACTGAAACTCCGTTCAGGACCTCTGAGCTTCCTGCTCTCAAAAGCTATAGGGTTTCGATCCTGCATGATAACTGCACCAATACCCTCACCACTGGCATCACAATGTAACTCAAATGGTCTGGCGAAATCCGGCAAAGCCAATACTGGACAAGTAGTCATAAGAAGTTTGAACTTCTCAAAGCATGCCTGTGCAAGAGGTGTCCACACAAAGGCTCCCTTCTTAGTCAAATCAGTTAGTGGCGCAGCATGTCGCGAGAATCCACTAATGAACCGACGATAGAAGGCACACAATCCTACAAACCCCCTAAGCTGTGTCAACGTCTCAGGTGTAGGCCAATCAATGATAGCTCGAATTTTCTCTGGATCCATGCTGACTCCCTCTCTACTGATAATGTGACCCAGATACAAAAGCTCAGCCATGCCCAAAGCACACTTGGACTCCTTGGCGTACAAGGACTCCCTGTCAAGTATACTCAATACCTCATCTAAGTGAACAATGTGTTCCTTCCATGATTTGCTGTAAACCAGGATGTCGTCGAAGAACACCAAAACAAATTTCCTCAAGAGGGATGGAAAACCCTGTTCATAGTAGACTGAAATGTAGCTGGAGCATTGGTTAAGCCGAATGGCATAACCAAGAAATCATAGTGTCCACAGTGACACCTGAATGCGGTTTTCTCAATATCCTCCTCTCTGACCCTGATCTGATGGTAACCAGTCCTCAAATCAATCTTCGAGAAATAGCAAGCTCCATGAAGCTCGTCTATCAACTCGTCTATCCGTGGAATAGGATACCTGTTCTTAATAGTCTTCCTATTAAGCATCCTGTAGTCAATACACATCCTAAGTGTACCATCCTTTTTCTTCACCAAAACAACTGATGAAGCAAAGGGTGACTTACTCGGCCTAATGTGCCCCATAGCTAAAAGTTCCTTAATGGTTTTCTCAATTTCATCTTTTAAACGTTTGGGGTGCCGATAAGGAGTGATCATAATAGGTTTTGTGCCCTCATCCAGCTCAATGATGTGCTCAATACCTCTATCAGGAGGTCTACCTGGTGGAATAGCACTAAAAACCTTTGCATGTTTGATTCAGAGTTCCTATACATCTGGATGGTAAGGAGAAGCTTGCTGCTCAAACTGTGAAGGCATTAACTTGCACTCAACAACCCATTCTACCATGTCATGTTGAATCAAACGTTCCATTCTTCGGAGTGAAATTTCTTTTAGATTTATGTCCTTGATAGCTTTAAGAACATGATTTGTGCCATCAATTTTGAATTTCATCTCCTTATCATGCAAATTAATTGTGAACTCTCCTATAGCATGAAGCCACTTCATGCCAAGAACTATATCCGTTCCTCCCATGTTCACAACATAAAAATCTGCCTTGAACTCAAAATTGTTGAGTTTCAATGGTAAATCAAGAATCATCCTCTCACAGGTGAGAGTGTGTCCATCTGCAACCTTCACACGAATGCCTTCAAACTGCTGAGTCTGAATTCCCCTTTTCTCCACCAACCGTGAATCAATAAAATTGTGGGTTGCACCTGTGTCCAAAAGAGATATGACTATTTGACCCGCTAAGACCCCACGGAGCCTGAAAGAACCCTCTCTCTACATGCTGGACATATGAGCCTCCTGTAGCTCACTTTCTACCTCAATCTCTACCTCATTTTCTGACTTTTCTTCATCTGTGTCATAGATAGCAGCTTGCTGATCAGAAAAATCAGTCAATGTTTCTCCCTCATAAAACCATTCCATGTTCCTGTTTTGCCCTTTAGGCTTGAGGGGACAATCATGATTGAAGTCATATGGACCTTTACAGTAAAAACAAAGCTTCCTTCTACGTAGATCATTCATTGTATCCCGATCTAATGGAGCTGCAAATCTTTTCTTTTGATCAAGTATTATCAGCCTTCTTTGGGTCAGATTTGTTCTCAGTGTAGGAGGAAGAAGGTTTGGTGCCAAATTGCTTACGAGGAGTAGTGAGTTCCATACTGCGAGCTTTCCTCATGGTCTCCTGTAGGGTAGGTGGATCAAATGCCTTTATCCATCCTTTCATGGGCTCAAAAAGACCCTCAATAAACAATATGATCAGCCTTCTCTCTGAAATGCCTGTCACCATTACAGATAGTCTTTGGAACTCTCCAATGTACGATTCCAAGCTACCCAATTGTTTTAACTGTGCCAGATCCCTGAAGAACAGTTCGGGATCACGTTTATCAAACCTTTCTACCAATCTATCAGTAAACTCCTGGTATGAGGTAATCTGGTCATGGTGAAGAGTAGCCATGCCATGAATCCACCAGTCATGTGCTACGCCATCAAGGTGTAGGGCTGCAAATCTAATAGCATCTTCCTCTGGCATAGGACGTAGTGTCAGGAATGTATCCAATTTACTCACCCAGGCACGTGCTGTAACTCTGCCACTGCCATCATAGTTCGCTAAGGTAAGCTTATTGGTAGCCTGTCGTAGATCATTATGTTTGTATCTAGGCCTCCTGTCATTCCTGTTTCTGGTGTGTTCTCTTTTCTGACTCATAAAACGATCAAAGTTAAGGTGATCCTTAACTCGTGGAGGCATTGCATCCCATTCATCATGCATAGCTAGGATGTTGTCAGCAAAGTTTCCATCACCACCTTCTTCCACTTCCTCTTCCTCCTCAACGTCATTTCTGACAAAAGTAGGGCGTGTGGCTCTCTCAAAGGTGCGTGCTGGAGCAATATACCTGTGATGCTCTCCATGTATGCTACCTTCTTGATCTTGATCAATATTCGGCCTCCTCTGAACTGTCAAGTTTTGCACATTGGTGCTAAGTTGCTGAAGGATGTTTGCCACCTGTTCTTGACCGGCCACCATTCCCCTCAATACTTCTCTAGCATCCCTGTCTTCATCATTAAGATGAGCATCATCATTCCTTTCAGCCATATTATCAAAATCAAAATCCTCTTCCTATTCGTACAATGGAGGTTCCTGAAAAGGTGCAAAATTATTTCGTTGAATTCCAGGACCCCTGCGTGTGTAGTGCCTGTCAAACCTGTTCTGATGTGGCCGCATAGAATTGTGTTTCCCACACGTTGGCAGGATTAATATGCTCTGATACCACTGTGATGATCCATGTTGGCTCTCAATTCAAACCCCCATATTTCTTAAGTCTTTTAGTGTTATTTAATTTTTTTAGAGAAAGTTTGATAGACAGAAGAGAAGGGGCGCACAACATAAATGCTTGTAAAATGTAAATTTGCACTATTTTCTTCATAATGAAACTGTAGAAGACATCATTTAATTGAAACAAATAGATTACAAATGATAAACATACCAGAAGGGTTCCAGATTATTTATTTAAAAAAGTAAGCCAGCTCGCCAGCCAAGAATGGTGAAAACTGACATATAAAGACGTCTGGCTTCCAGAATTGAGTTCTCCCTTTCAGAAACTGGATACAAGCACTTGAGAAAGGTACACGCCAATGATGGAAGGTAAATAGGAGCCAAAACAAAGGCATTTCAGCAAGATGCTTCACACGCCTCCCTTAATGAGCACATATCCCAATGCAAGTGTACGACCAAGGTAGAAACCCCAAAAGAACACTCTGAAAGCTGAAATCTGTAGAGAATGGCATCTCTGGAGATGAAACCCTCTTTCCCTATTGCAGACAAATAAATACTGAATGGTAAATCTCTGATAGAATCAAGTAGAACCTCTGAATGAAGCTCTCAACTGCACTGATTCGATTGATCTCTCACAATCTCAAGAGTGCTCAGCACCGAGGAGGAATCGTTCTTCAATGGAAAATTGTTCAAACCCTAATCACAGGAGAATGCACAAGAAGAAACACAAGGCAAAGTCGAAATTATCAAAAGTGAGTTTCTCATTGCCCAAAATGCCCTTATATGCAAAAGGCACGACTCCTAAGAAAGATACGCCACTTTTGATATTAAAATCTTTTAAATTATAATTTAAGTCACTTTTCAATAGTTTTTGACTTAAATAAAGTGGGCGCACTTTATTAATTTAAGTGATTAAATATTAAATCACTTTTAGGGAATATTTAAGTGATTTAAAAAAGTATAAAGTCAATTTGACTTTATAATAAAATATTAAGTTAATAAATAACTTAAATCACTCAAATAGGCATAACTTCCACAAATCTTCATAGAATCCCGTGCCGTTAGAAGCTGTCGACCCCTGAACTGCTAACGCCTGCTGTGAACCAACACTGGGCTCTGAACACGAGAACGATCCAACTCTCCAGAAAGTACCACTAACCCTCTAACCAATCCAGTTAGCCCACAAGGGTCCAATAAAGGGCTAACACACTATTCCTGAGACTGACTAGAGCGGGGACATCACAATATTCATATTTATTTACTTAGATATTCTAATTTAAACGGCCTTGTTGTTTGTACCCTAGGCCTCCAAATAACTATAGTTTTTGAACATTCATTGAAATCCATATTTAGTTTTATTTTCCTATGGCATGATCAAGATCCAAATGCTATTGGTTCCCATTGATCTTTTTTGATTTGTTTGAATTATATTTACAATCATACTTTTAAAAATAAAACATTCTATTCCAAAATGAAAATGAATTGAAAAGAAAAGAAGTAAATAAAGTATAGGAATATCCACAAATCAATAAAAAAGTCACTGGCACTATAAAGGTATAGTTACAGTTTAGAATACCTAAGTGTATCAATATTGACAGTTTCACTCCCCATCCCTCACACCTAAGTGCATCAAATGATAACCATTATGCAAGAGGTTTTGCTAAGATGCATGGCGCATTTAGTATTTCCATCATGATAGCAAGAGGAATGAAAAAGAAAACATTTGCAAGCTATGCTACTTTCCTTCTGAGCTTAAATTTTAGTTACTTTGCATTAAAATGATATGAACGGGCTTCATCTCATGCAATCTTCGCAAATATTTCTAAACAGTAAAATCAATGTACTTACATCATACACAAAACTGACAAAAGTATTCATAGACAGACTATCAGGAATTGCATCTCGTCCTTTGCAAGCAATCTGAAATTAAACAGCAAATGCATTTATTTAAATTCATATGACATACATAATATCACGATTGGTGTTAATGTAATTGACTTAATTAAAGAGTAAATGGCAAGCATAAAACAGGAAAGTATACCTTCATATATCTAATACCATTGTTTTGCCATTCCACCGGCTTATAGTAGCATGTAGTATTTGTCAAATCTATGACCATGCCTACCTGCCAAAAAGTAGTTACTAAAAATTAAGAATTTAAAATAACAACAATTAAAACAATCAATGGTAGATTTCTTTTTCTTTTCTTTGAGATCTTTTGATATGAAAATCCAGTTTTGTATTAGACATTTGAAGTTGGATAAAATATCATATTAAAACAATCTCCAAGAGTCGGCATATATAATTCAGAATTGAGGAGGTTGTAAATAATTCCATGATCACTACAAAGAACAAAAAATGCATTTATAGAACTAAACAGGCACAAAATATTCTTATAATCCTTGCTTAAATTAGATTTTCTCACAGCTAAAAAAAATTGTGTTTTGTTCTTTAATAGGCATATAATTGAGTGATACTGATTGTTAAGAGGTAAATGGAGTCCAAGAATCATGTCTAGATATCTATTGTAAATGGTTATGTAATTCCCGCTACTGCCCTCACTAATCAGGCTGGTAAGAGGGCATATGAGAATCATGCCAAGGCAAAGAATGCTATTCTTTGTAGATTATCTAACATAGATTTTGTCAAAGTAATGCACTGCCAAACTACACTTGATATGTAAATACATAAATCACTAAAGAAAAATACACAATATAACAAAATATTGTAAGCTAAAATGTAAAAAACAAAATACATATTAATATAAATAAATACTTTTAAAGTTATTTTCTATACTCTCAGATATGGAAACAATTGAATATATGTATATTTCTATAATTGTCATCTCTAGCTGTATCCATATCAGGGAATCTTGAAATTTGCTGATATGTAAATAATTGAATATATTATATTTCTATAATTGTCATTTCTAGCTGTATCTAAATTAGGGGGTCTTAGAAAAAATTGCTGATACTGTATCTGTTTCCATTCAACTATGGTCCAAAATTTTAAGGCACATTTGGCTTTAAGCACATATATATCTTCTCATTTATAATCAGCTTAATTTTTTATATGAAAAGATACTTAAAAACATGCAAGCACATTGTTAAGTATATTGTCTACACCTTAAGAGTGTACCTTGAACTTTGGTGTCATGACAAATCACTTCTAGAAATGTGCTACACATATACAGATAAGATAACAGCCTCTTTGGTTAACCTTTTCATGCTCAAATCCAAGGCCTGAACTAAATTAAAGGATAGCTCAAGTCTTTTTTACTGTGTATCTCTGGAGGTGATTGGTTCTTTAATGTCCTTAATGTGAATTTTTTATTATGAATAATTAAGCTGCAGTATAAGATTTACAGCTTACCTGTACCATTTCACTTACAAAGCTCAAACCACCTGGTCCAATAATAGACCCAGCAAGTAAGTACCCTGTAATAACCTGTCAAGATTTTCAAAGCTTGGTCAAAACAAGAAAAACTAGTTGCTCATAGGAAGGGAAAATATGAAAACCAGAATTTGAATGCAAGAGAGAATTGTAAAAATTGCTAGAAAGTGTGTATAATGAGGTTTGAAATAGCATATTTATGAAACTCGCACTTGTAGCTATTTCAAAAATGCAAAAATGCCACCAAATTAGCTTTTGATCATTTCAAACCACTTTAGCACTTGCAGATAGTACTGATTAAAAGTTTATTAAAAATAAGAATTGATTAAAAATAAACACTGATCAAGGTTGATTCCATATAGTATCTTGACAATGAGTTTTTTAGGCTAAGGAATCAGCTAAATGAATCCTAAAATATGCTAAGAAAATAAAGTAGAAACTAAAAAGGACAATTTCCTAAGTCTACAATACAGTAAAATGTTAACACATTACTAAAGAGGGATAGATGGTAACACATGAACTCGTGGGCTTGCATGCAAAGGCCAACTTCGTGATTGGCAAAGCTTTTAGTGAGAGTGGTGACAATTTCTTAAATTTGTGTGGCGTAGTCTTCAAACTCTAAATGGATATATCATCAAAGTTAAAGGGATCATCACCTAGCACTTCCAAGAATTGTGATTTTTTGGTTATTAAATGATTCCCTTTAAGATTAAAATTTACTTAATCAAGGATAAGCAACTACCAATCAACTAGATTGATGAAAGAACAATTTTAATATTCAAGAAAAATCATGTATGCAACGATGAGATAAGTTTTGCAAACATTTAGAACTTGAATGCTACGAAATTCTATAATTCCTTTCAGATTCTACATCACTGTCCTTTAGCAATAATCTATAATTCATCATTTGTATCTTCAAAAGTAAGAGCTCACTTGGAAACCATTTTTTGTTTTTGGGCAGGGTATGTCAAATCTGTCCTTTTCCAAGGACAAGATTATGTTACAAGTTTGATTTTGATATTTCCTTGGGTGAACTCAATGCTCAAACATTGTTGTGCAATTACTATTTGTTCTCAGCTTCGCATGATTGGGAACTTTCTTACTATACAAAATCATCTAACTTGCTATATATAGTATTGATCTTTACAATAGGAAATGACTAGCCATGGGACAAGACCGCATTAAAATATCATTGGTTCAAAATGTTCAAAGAGATCCTTCCAGTGGAGTTTTGAATCATAAATTAAATGCACAAAAGGTTCTTCCCCTATAAAGTTTCTATCCCCACAATCTACTGTGTTACAGCTCCCGATCAAATATCCGTGTCACCCTCAAGTGGTCGGCTAGATCGAGTGAATTCTAAGACAAACAGATAGTGTTTCAACAATCTAACAAGTGAATCTCAAGCTTTCTAATGGCAGCTGCAATACTAGCATCACAAAATGCATATTTATGATGGATTACTATTTAAATATACTGCATTGATTTTAATAAAATTTAAATTACCATTGCTTTCTCTCTTCTACACTTCTATACCATTTTAGACTCTAGGTTGCATATATCATTTGAGAGAATTATGTAAACATCCTCTGCAAAAGTATGTTCAATAGTGAATATATAAAAGGCTAGACATTAGATATAAGATATCAAATGAGTTCAAAGTAGAAGATTTGAGGAATCCTCTATTGCATTTGTTTAAATACCACATTTTAAACAACTGCAGGGTTACATAAATCTGTGTTTGAATACACTGATATAAAACTCACCATCAAGTGGTCTTTACAGTCTCTAGCTCTTCATTCTACTACGGTTAACAATGGCTTATTTGAAAAGTATGCTTCCAAGTTCCCAACCACAAGGTCTGCCATTTCCTTCCTTGTTAGATAAAAAAAAAGACTCACATTTTCGAGCTCTAGTTTTTGGCATTGAGGAGCGAATCACCTGTAATCCATGTCCATGAACTATTTGAGTTTTATGAGCTACTTTTGGTGGGGGTCTATGGGGATGATTGATGGTAAGTGGGTGTGCTAGATTTATGAAGATGTCTAATTCTGCTGCAATGGAACAAAGATTGAAGATGGTGTATAGATTAGATTTTTGGAAAAGATTGTAGAAGGTAAAGGAAAATGCGATCAAGTGCAGAAAGCCAAATTTTGCAATCGCTGCCTGCATCTTCCCTGCATATAAAAGAAAAAAATGGGAGGTTTCGAGTGGGGGTAGACTAGAGCCAAAACCAAGAAGGATAGAGGAATTTTGTGAGAGAAAAATGTGAGTGTGCAGTTTAGGCAGTAAATGCAAAGAATTCAGGCCACCAGGAATGAAGCTTATTTTTTGATAGTCACGTCCCAAAACAATTGAAAACCACCTGCAAAATGCCAAAATCTATGCACGTAGCACAAGAGAACACACAACAAACCCACAAATCCGACATTCATTCATTATGGCCATGGATCTGATGTGTTAGGGCCTAGTCAAGCCAAAAAATCCACTACAAAAGTGTCGACAAAGCATGGTGTTAAAACGGGTCAAGAAAACTCGAACCATCACATAAAATGAAATACGAGCCATCCTTGCAAGAAAATATTCTCAGATTAGTGCCTTGGTGATTAAACAATGAATTCTAGGCACCACTTAATCAAATCCAACAACCAAGGGGTTCATCTGAAAAAAGAGGGCGTACATTTGTATGAAACATAACAAAATAGACAAAAACGTAGGGCACACCTGGTCTGTTGCTGAATGTTGTCACTTGTCCAAGATTCTTATTGTTGTTGCTTGCCCAAGATCCGAAACTCATGACTTGCACGCCCTTTTTGATTTTCTAAAAAGCCCAGTGTCTTTTTGATGTGGAAAACCCTTGTTCGAAGCTTCATAAAAAGGGAAAATGCATGTCAAAATGCATGTCGAATATTCAGGGAGGGAAAATGAAAAAGAAGAGGGAAATAAAAAAATTATTGTAGAAAAAGTGTTTTTTTTATCGTCTTAATTTAAGACAATTAAAGAATTAAAAAAATATTTAAGACAAAACTAATATTTTGTCTTAAATTAATGTCTTAAAAACCTCGCCTATGTAGTAGTGTTTTATTGTTTTTTTTGGTGAATTTGTTGTTAAATAGGTAGATGTTAATATGTTTTTGATGTTAATTTCTTTAATTTCTCCTCTTCATGAACAACAACACCAACAAAATCTTGATGAACAACCACAACAACAAACTCCTCCAAAAATTCCTCAACATCCTCCTGGAACTCAATAAAATTTAAAAGAAAAAATTTAATAGGAAGAGGTGGTGGATGGTTTTTGACCATCCACCATGCAACAATAATGAGGTCCCCCAATATTTCTTGAGGAAACTCTATTGTGAGTTTGTCCTCAACAAAATCTTCAACTATTTTAATATGTGAGACTTTCAGGGGAGAGGTGGTGGGTCAACATAAAATAGACCAGGTGCACATCTTGATCCTCAGTGGCCAGCAAACAAGCACTCGCTAGACTGGCTTATGAGCACGTTGCTATCCCTTCCGTTGTGAAGGAGAGTGCTAAGGCGGATACTCTATAGTCTATTAGTTCTTTGAACCAAAGTATCATGCAGTGTGTGAGTCCTGGAGTATAACGTGAACCAAGGGAGACTTCGAGGGGTAGGGTTCCAACCCATATTTGTGAGGTTTATGGATCCACTTGTACATATAACCCCACAGATAGTCAGGAGGTTGGTGCATAGGCTACGTCTATAATTGACTAGTTGGTGATGACAGATGACATTTTGAATGAGGCTTCCACCCTCGATACTCAGGTAAATGTTAGCAAGTTCATTGAATTAAATTTATTAAATTTCATTTTTGAAATGCAAAATTAACTAATTTAGTTCAATGATTGTAATAAAATTTTAGGGTCATAGTGTTCATACTATTTTCACCGGCCCTCCACCTACTTTTTACTCCACTACATCTACTTTTGAGGTATGTAACTAGTAAGAAATTATAAATATTACATGTGAATAGAATTGTTATATGAATGGTATTCTAATATTTGATTTTGGATGTTGAATATGTTAATATTGGAGATTTCACGACAACACTTCCCAGTGGCGGTGGAGTTCAAAACTTCACCCAGGTAATAGAATAAAGAGTTTAACTAATGAATTGCATTGAGTAGATTTGTGTATTTTATATTCATATCGTTGATTAAATTGCATTGCACATCTTTCAAACTCAAAGCATTACTTGACATTTCATAACTAATAACTAGATGTTGATAGATGACAAAATTTCAATTACAATATATTTTTTTAGAAAGTCAACATAAGTCATCATGCAATTAATTCACATAGCATATCTAATAACTAGGAGTAGCTATCAATTAAATTTTTTTGTCATGGCATTCCATGAGACCACATTTCTTTGAGGCATTTTTTCAAACAATTCATTGCCTTACCTATGCTATTGCTTACTATTATGCTTTGATATATTTTTTCCAAGCTTCCATAGCATAGACAAGGCAATGAACTATTTTAAAAAATGCCTCAAAAAAATGTGGTCTCATGGAATTCCATGACATTTCTTTGAAACATTTTTTCAAATAGTTCACTACCTTGCCTATGCTACCAGATTTTCCATACATGTCTATCAAAGCATTTTATGAAACAATTCACTTCCTTGTTGCTATGGCTAAAAGCCTAAAATAGGTGCTTTCCAACAAACTATGGATGCTTGGAAAAAAATGATTAAAGCAGAATAGTAAGCAATAGCATAGACAAGGCAACAAGCTGTTTGAAAAAAACCTCAAAGAAATGTGGTCTCATGGTGATGGAATGCCATTCCATCACCATGAGACCACAATTCTTTGAGGCATTTTTTCAAACAACTCACTGCCTTAAGAATAGATAATCCTCTTTAATCAAATCAAATCATTTTAAGGTCTTGGATTTGATCCCCAAATCTAATCTCATCCTCCATCTTTATCCTTAGATCCTATTCTTCCAATCCCAAAGTTCATTTCTAATCCATCATCCCAGTTTCCATCCTCGTCCAAAATCAATACCAATCTTTCTTCCAATCAATACTCCACCGTGTCCAACCATCTAATCTATCCTCCATCCAACCTAATCTATTCAAATCCAACTTAATCCATTCCAACCAACCCCAACCATATTGATGATGATGAGGATAACCTTTGTGTCTAGATCAAATTACCTCTTCCACTCCATTGTATGATCGCTCTTGAAATGTGGTCTCAAAGTACACCTTCCACCCCATCTAATGATCCGCTTACTCTCATGATCAAAACACCCTTCCCTCTTCATGTCATGATCCCCCTTCATCTCATAACCAAGACTAGACTATACCATGCACACCATCCTAGTATAATAGCATAGAGAAGGCAATGAACTATTTGAAAAAAATGCCACAAAGAAATTCGGTCTCATGGTGATGGAATGCCATGAAAAAATATTTTTTCATGTCATTCCATCACCATGAGACTGCATTTCTTTGAGGCATTTTTTTGAACAATTCACTACCTTCTCTATGCTACCACATTTTTCGTACATGTCTACCAAAGCAGTTTATCAAACAATTCACTACCTTGCTACTATGGATAAAAGCCTAAAATAGATGCTTTTGAACAAGCTATGGATAGGGAAAATAGTAAGCATAATAGTAAGAAATATATAGTTCAATAAGTACTCAAAATTTTGTTGATTATCTCATACATTATAAGCCATGACCTACATCACTATTACATTTTGTGATTGAATAATTTGTTGTTTTATTTTTAGATGATGGAAGCGAAAACACCTCCAGATGTTGATAGGGTAATGGATCAAGGTGTATCTTCTACAATAGACAACTTGATGCCTCTCATGGGGGTATGAGGTAGATTAGTAAATTTAACAGCACATTCATTGTTATAACTGTTATTTAGTGAAAAATCAAATAATTATTGATTTGTAGTTTAATTTCTATTTGGATGGTTTCTATAGGAATTGGGCATGCCATAGTATGAGCATGCAAACCTTTTGCTTGAGGGATAGATCGTCTAGAGCTAGTAAGTGATTATTTTGTTAAATATATCATTTTTTATAATGTAATTTCTATATATTAATGTCTTTACATGTTATTGTAACAGATAAATCTTGATGAGGAACTAAACCTTAGGAGCAACCCTCGAGTTCAGAGTAAACAAGTGTCATACGCATTGCCATCCACTCAACCAACAAAGACCACCTGTTTGTTTCATTCACTTGGAGGGCAATGAATTTTGATTGGGGTCCTTTGTTGTATGCCTATATGGAAGTTTTGGATATATTTTATATTGCATATACTTGACATTAAATTCCTATATGGCATTCTTGTAAGCCTATATGGCTATTTTGTATATATTTTATACTTATATCGACATATATTGGTGTATGCCTACATGGTTATTTGGTTAATACAAATATTTTTTATTGATGGTTTCCATATTTGTATTATAAATCCACACTTCAATAGATATTTGTAGATGGTTTAATTCAAATATTTAAAGTCCAAGTGTTTTCCATGCACTCTTCTTTTCTATAATTGTAAATGTATAATAAAGTTTGAACATTGTTCTCCTGTAAAATTATTGAACATTAAATCAATCATATAAATACAATAATGCTTCATGCTTCATGCTACCATGCTTCATGCTACCATTCACTTGTATGCTTCATGCTTCATGTATTATGTAGATAAAGAAAACATCATAAAACTATTAACAAAATAAAATAGAAAGTAACAACTAAGTCTCACAAACAAAAACTTACGGCATGAAAGTCTTATTAAAGATCATAAGGGCATTGGATTATTCAAGATTAAGAGACCATGAATCAACCTTCCCAACAACAAACTTCATAGATATTCATCCTATTTCTAAACATGAATTCAAACCCAATAATTAGAAGAATGCAACTTTAAAAGTTAAAATTGCATGCTTACAATAGTCAATAAACAACTTCAAGAGACGTGCATGATAGAAACAAAACCAACTAAAAGTTCAAGAATTACCTTTTCCCCAAGCATATTTGAAAAGTTGCAAATAAATCAATTTAGGTTCTCACAAATAGTGATGATATGAATTTGGTTGCGACTTTTCAAAGGCAAAAAGTTGTGACCCTTTGAATAGAAAAGACTACACACCTTTTATAACAAAGCATAGTGACCATGCCTAGCGTAGATGTGCCCACCTAGACATGTTGACACTAATTGTTTGGCCCAACAAAGAACAAAACAAAAAGTAGCCTACTTTGCAACTTTACACTACATGCAACTGACCCATTTTTCATCATATGAAATCTACTCACCATAGACAAATGATTGGGAGCTATCAAAATATGAGAGATTTTATTGTAGAGGGGCCCTAGACGATCGCACAACCTCAAACAAAGTGTTTCCAAGTGCCACGGTTTTCGAGTAATTGCTCGTCAAAGTTTTCTACCCTTTTGCACTTTGATCTCTTAAGAGACTTCATCGATAGAATGTGGCTCAAACTATTTCGAAGTGTTTGAGTGTAAAAGAAGACCTTTCCTAGCATAAATTTGCACATACATATGTGTTAGAATAGTCGGCTTGATCATATGACGAAAGAACGAAAGTTACACCACTTTCCAACTTGTCACTACATGCAACTGATCTATTTTCCATCAACTGAAATTTGTTCACCATGGGAAAACGGCTTGGATCTATCAAAAATGAGAGAGGTTATTGTAGAGGGCCCCTACATGATCCCATAGCCTCAAATAGAATGTTTCCAATTATCACATTTTTTGAGTAATTGCTCATCGAAGGTTGCTACCCTTTTGCACTTTGGTCTCTTAAGAGACTTTCATTGGTAGAATGTGGCTCAGACCATTTCAACGTGTTTGGGTGAAAAAGAGGACCTTTCCTAGCATAAAACCACCCATAAGTATGTGTTGGAATAGTCAATTCGATCATACGACGAATAAACCGAAAGTTACACCACTTTCCAACTTTACACTACATGCAACTAACATGTTTTCCATCAACAAAAATCTATTTACCATGGGAAAAAAACTTGGAGCTATTAAAAATCAGGAGAGGTTATTATAGAGGGGCCCTACATGATCCTGTATCCTCAAATGAAGTGTTTCCAAGTGTCATAGTTTCAGAGTAATCGCTCATCAAAGTTTGTTGTCCTTTTGCACTTTGGTCTCTTAAGAGACTTTGCTAGTAGAATGTGGCTCATACCGTTTCAACATGTTTGGGTGTGAAAGAGTACCTTTACTAGCATAAAATCACCCATACATATGTGTTGGAATAGTTGGTTCGATTGTATGACAAACATAGCAAAAGTTACATCACTTTCCAACTTTACACTACATGTAACTGACCCATTTTCCATCAACTGAAATTTTTTCACCACAGGTAGATGACTTGGAGCTAAAAAACACTAATAGAGGTTATTGTAGAGGGTCCCTACATGATCTCATATCCTTAGAAAAAGTGTTTCCAAGTGCCAAGGTTTTCTGAGGTATCACTCGTCAAAGTTTTTTATCATTTTGCACTTTGGTCTCTTAAGAGACTTCAGCAATAGAATGTGGATTAGTCTGTTTCAGCATGTTTGGGTGAAAAATAGGACCTTTCCTACATAAACCAAATCATACCATGTTGGAATAGTTGATTCGTTCATATGACAAATAGAACGAAAGTTACACCACTTTCCAACTTTACACTACATGCAACTGGATCGTTTTTCCATCAACTGTAATCTGTTCACCACGAGAAAACGACTAGAAGTGATAAAAAACTGAGAGAGGTTATTGTAGAGGGGTTCTATGTGATCTTGTAGCCTTAGAAAAAGTGTTTCCAAGTGTCACAATTTCTAGGTAATCACTTGTCAAATTTTGCTACCCTTTTGCACTTTGGTCTCTTAAGAGGCTTCACTGATAGAATGTGGCTCAGACCGTTTCAGTGTGTTTGGGAACAAAATAGGACCTTTCTTAGCATAAGACCACCCATACATATGTGTTAAAGCATTCAATTGAGTCGTATGACAAAAGAAATGAAAGTTACACCACTTTCCAACTTTACACTACATGCAACTAGCCTGTTTTCCATCAACTAAAATTTGTTCACCACGGGAAAACGACTTGGAGCTATCAAAAACTAAGAGAGGTTATTATAGGGGGGCCCTATGTGATCATCTATCCTCAAATGAAATGTTTCCAAGTTCCATTATTTTTGAGTAATCGCTCGTCGAATTTTTCTTCCCCTTTTCACTTTGGTCTCTTCAGAGAATTCATCGGTAGAATGTGGCTCAAATTGTTTCAGCGTGTTTGGGTGTTAAAGAGGACCTTGCCTAGAATAAACCCACCCATATGGATGTGTTGGAATAGTCACTTTGGTTTTATGTCAAACATAGAATAATCTACACATGCACCTTCCTCAACTTCTCAAGAGCAGGAAGAATCTCTTCATTAAATACATTATGTATCTCATTCAATTTGGTCTTCTTCTTTTTCAATTATTTTTAGAGCAGACTAACCTCCTTTTCATTGATGATAAAATATTCTTCTTATCTTTTAATTACTTTTCTAAGTGGTTAATTTTAGTCTTCAGTTGTTTTGCTTCAATCTAAACACTTCCAACTATTGCCTTTGCATCTGCAACTATTATTATCATCTTTGGAAGTGTCTTTCTGATTACATAATACAAATGTTTTTTTTAACAAGTTCTTTACATAAATACTCTACCTTTATAGATAAGACTTTGAGGTGTCCACCACATCGATTCTCCTTTTTTTCACTTGCATTTCATATTGCTTCTTCCTTATCATGTATTTCCAATTGTATTTTCTCCATAAAAGAAGTTCAAGAATCTTTGACTTAATTTGTTCATTTGTCAATCTATCCATAAAGATTGAAATGATTGCAAGATATGCCCAAAATGGAAAATGTGGTAGCATAGACAAGGTATTGAGTTGTTTGAAAAAAATGCCTCAAAGAAATGTGGTCTCAAGGTGATGGACATGTGTTGTCCATCACCTTGAGACCACATTTCTTTGAGGCATTTTTTTCAAACAACTCAATACCTTGTCTATGCCTTTGCTTACTATTATGCTTTGATAAAAAATTTCCATGCATCCATAGTTTGGTCGAAAGCACATGTTTTAGGCTTTTAGCCATAGTAGCAATGGGACCTTGGAATGGGGTACGAAATCTATCAAAAGATAAAAGGGGGGATTTTCATGAGTGTTATGGTTGCAATTTCCTTAGTAGACATATGTGAAATGTGGATGCATAGTGAAGGCACATGAACTATTTGACAAAATGCCTCAATGAGAGATGTCCTCATGGTCAATGTGGATCCATTAACAAGGTAGTGAGATTTTTTTGAAAAAACTCCTCAAAGAAATGGGGTCTCATGGTGATATACATCACCATGACACCCCATTTCTTTGAGGTTTTTTTTCAAACGTCTCACTACCTTTTCATTGCTACCTCGTATGCAAACTAATAAAAGGACAATATGAGAACAATATAGTCAAAGTTAGAGTTTATATTTTTAATGAAAAACAATACATTTACACATTACTAAATTTAGGACGTTAATTAAAATGGTATAAAATGTAAGAGGAAAGGGCAAAAACATACATTTTTTAAGAGATCAATCAAACTTATTTTTTAAAGGATGTATTGGTAGTGGCTAATCATTGAGTAAAAATCTTCATTCTCACAAAGGTATGCCAAAATCAATAGGATGAATGATAGAATGAGGTGATGAATAAAAAATCAATTATTGAAAATTGACTAATTAATCAAGTGGGCCGACTTCTATTGAGTCAAATAATGAACTCACAACCAATGAATTAATAGCAAATTCTCCTATCTATAAGTGGAGTTAGAAGGAATATTGTTTGAAGTATTGAATAAAATGTAGTGAGTTGTTTGAAAAAGTGCCTCTAAAAAATGGGGTCTCATGGTGATGTACATCACCATGAGACCCCATTTCTTTGAGGTATTTTTTCTTACAATGCTCACTACTTTGTCAATGTGGTAGAAATGACAAGGTAGTGAGCTTTTTAAAAAAATACCTCAAAGAAATGGGGTCTCCTGGTGATGTACACAACTCATTACCTTGTCACTATTACCACATTGACAATGTAGTGATCTTGTCAATGCTCACTACCTTGTCTATGCTACACATTGAAACAAAACATATAATCTCCGCAATATTCATATGCAAAATTTGTAGAAAAACATATGTAAACTTGAAATATAGAAATGAAAGGTCTAACTATCAACTAATCTTGATGTGCACACTTAGAAATTTTAATAAAAAATAATGTGCATACTTACAAATTACTAAGAACCAATGTACATACTTACAAATTAATCCAACAAACCATCTAAGTCTGCTCTACTCTTTATTATGTCAAGTATTGCCTCATGGTTAGACTCACACACCTTCCACAAGCTCTTGTTAAAAGGTCTACCCCCATATTTGATCAAATGAACATTGGATGCCATGATAAGGTTCAATTAATAAAGAATCGTCTAATACGAATCAAATTCCTAAAACAATCAAACATTAACACTCTTATGTGGGTAAATTCTAAGCCATGTTCCAATAAAAACCATTGGAACATGGTATAGTTATCTAATAATATTATGTCAAGGTGCAGATAAAATTCCCTAGTATTAGTCCATTTATGAAACAACATCATGGCTGTCTAAATTTTTTCTTAGAATCTTTGAAGAAAGCAACAAACATTGCATAGCTAATATTTATAAGCTTTTATAGTGTTAAGACTAATTGTACAAGGACCTTTCTCTGTAAATTCAGAATTACAATTTTTCTTTTCACATAACTAGATAAGGCTTAAGTTTATTTTAAATCACTGAGTCTTACCTCTTCCTTATTCTAATCTTGTAGTTTTGATATCACATTGACCTATTTCAATTATTTGTGGAAGCTAATACAGCTTCCTTCTTTCCTTCCAGAGTAGTAAATTATTGAGTGCTTTACTGTCATGCCCTTTACTTTGATCTATCAGTAAGCTAGATCCGTTTCTCATTTTGGGAGCTTATTCCTCTTAGAAGTTGAACACCCCATGCATATTTTTGTTGTATGTACAATTGTGAATTTGATTAAGAGGAGTCTAAACAGTCAACATACATAAATGTGATGACTAGGTATATTCGATTGATTCATTTCCATCTTGAACTGAACACCCAAATGTGATTTTACTACATAATTGGTATGTTGTTTCAAAAGGCTCTCATCAGACATAAAGTTGAGCTTTAGGTAGAAAAATGAAATGCTTTGAGCTTTGAGACTAACTAAATGTCTCTTCCCATATTATTAATTTGGTTGAGAAACTAGGGAGTGGGAGGATAGTGGGTTGATGGTGGTGGTTAGAAACTGCCCTGTCTCTTGGAGAAAAAGAAATAAGCGTCGATAGTTTGGTAGATGGAAGGGACTAGCTATGATAGATCTGTACAAAGAGGAGCTAGAAAAGGGGTTTTAGTATGTTGCTATTCACCTCAAAGTTTGTCTTTTTGTAATATCCCAAGAACAATTTTCTTTCTGATGTTGTTCCTCCAAATGAAATTGGTGTAAATTTGATGATATCAGAGCACTTGAAGATATGAAAAATACATTGCAAGAATTGTTTACACTTCCAATGTGGAGGCTAGAGCTTTTCAGTGATGGGAACCTTTTGAGGGTATGCTTGAATCCTTGAAAATTATTTCAACAAATAAAAACCATTGGCTGAAATGAGTGGTAAATATATATTTGAGATATATTATTCAGTATTCACCATGCATATAGTTATCCGTGTGTGTGCGATGTGGAGAAAACTGATATTATTGTTCTCTTAAAGGTGCATTTGCCATCTGAAACATCGTGTTTCTATACTATTGTTGGGTACTTATGCCTCAAGTTTTTGTTCCCCTTTGATACTATTTTCTATGTTTCCGTTAAGATAATTTAAGTAATATTTAGTGTAACATAGAGTTAGTGACATAGAATATCTATGTCTATTTGCATCCATGTAAAGGACTATTGTTGTTTGGTCCTCCTGGAACTGGGAAGACCCTACTCACAAAAGCACTTGCCACTGAAGCTGGTGCAAATTTTATAAGTATCACAGGTTCAACACTTACTTCAAAGGTAAATGCTAAAAGTGATTAATCTATAGCATGTTGTGAATTTTTCTTTCGAGAAATATTTGAACGTGTGGCTTCGACAATGAAGCATAGATGTGTATTTATACAAATTTAGGTAGTATTTTTCCTTCCTAGGTTGATATTTAATTCAGGAATTGCTCATAATGGTGATTGTATTTTCTATTTTTCTGGTTATTCCAAATGATAACATAATTAATACTCTATGTTATAAATGTTGGGCTTCAAGGAGGTAGGAAATCATTTATTTCAGTAAAAAAATGAATTATATATATTGTTTTATTACTTATATACATAAATTAAAATAAACGATTTTCTATTCACTCTGTATGTTTTCCCCATATATTAAATTGTTTTTACAGTCAGTCATAGACTTCTAGCATGAGTAATTCATGCTCACCACCCAAAGAATTTTTGGTTGAGAGAAATTTGAAACCCTGTCTCCACTGTTAAGAAGTTGCTATCCAAGGGGATTGCATCCTTAAAAGTTCTATCATTACTTTCTAATGAAAAAGAATACATAATTTAAATAAATTCTAGAGAAAGAGACATTATTGAAATTCTTAGGGTTAGATCAATTTATGCTCCATTGTTTCTAGGAGAGTCCATATGTTATGTTTGATCCATATATTTCACACATGTTTTTTCTATACAACATTTGCTGTGATGCTCCAGCTTTGTTTTTGATAGATTAGTTTGGGTTTTGTAGGGGCCTACACCCAAGAGGAAACTATAACCTATGCATTGCAGTAGCCTATAGGCCTATCCAAGAACTTCTGGAAGAAGAGAAAAAGGTAATATTTCATAGTAAATTCTATTATCTTCTCATTTTATTGTTATAGATGGATTGAACTCTCTAAGACCTTTTCATTTATTTGATTCAATTAAGTTATAAATATATTTTGTTATTTAATTCAAAGGAGATGATGGCATGACACTAATGAAACCTGGCTAAGCATGAATGTCATCAATACAAGCTTACAAAAATTACTAATTTTTCATTATTTAATCTTTCATTGATAAATCTTATTGTATTCTTTGCAATTCATAGAAGTCACACACACCATGTATTTCGACGGCCAATGAATTGATACTGTCCTATTTCTTGCCCTTCCTAAGACTTCTCAAGATGAGATGTTTTTATATGTTTTTTAATCACTTCTTGACAATTAACATCTTTGATGGCTAACTAACTCCCATTCTTTCTAGGTAAAAGCAAAGACAAAAATGTGTGAATACAACAAAAGACTTAAAATTCAATTACACACAAGATTAAGCGAATGAAATGAATGGAATTTCATACGACGCTACAACTACCACATTTACTTGAAAATAGCAATACAAAGCTTGCAATTTTCAAATAAAAATAATTCAATTTACCTAACCAACAGATACACAAGATCACAAAAAGCTTCAATAATAATCTTAGGAGTAAGTAGACATAAAATTGCTATTCCACCCAATCTATGTGCCAAAAACACTTATTTATAACTGTTTTACAATATTTTGCATGATAAACAAATAAAAAGCGTGTTGAAGTTCCTACGCTAAGGATACTTCCCTTGCAATCCAAGCAAGCTTTAAGTACACAATTGTTTCCAAATACATCATATAAAATAAGAAATCTTAAAATAGAATTTCTCCAAATAGATCTTCTAAAAGATCATCTTAGGATAGCAATCTGCCCAAGATAGCAACAACTAAAATAGTTGTGCCTAAAAGTAACATGAGGTGAAAATAACTAGTCTAATAATTGGCTTCTTCTAGTGATTATGATGATCCTTGTCTTCAACAAGGTAAATACTTTGAAGAAAGTTGAAGTTTGCAACCCACCAAACAATCTTAGTGACATGAATCGTAAAACCCTATCATCCTTTGTTCTCTTTGCAAACTTGCAAACCTTTAAAGCCTTCTTACATTATGACCCTTGACAATTTGCCTGTGGCCCAACCACTACATGATGATCTTGAAACACCTTGAATGAAGAGTGAAGGAAATGATAACTTCTTTGCATTCTATTTTTGAACTATCATTATGCTATGGAAAATCTGTGAACTTGGTGTTATGAAACCTTGCTTTATTTGTTTAAAGGATACAAATAAGTGTTGATCCCCAGACAACTACAATGAAACTTGAAGGATCTGTTGTGAATTATCAACAAGATGTTGGGAAACTTGCCTTGGTGGCATTTGTTTGTCTTTTTTTAATATCCCCAATGGGATCTGTTGTTGTTCATATAGACATATTTTGGCAGACTTTGAGGGGACAAATAAAATGGTTTCTGTAGTTTTCATTTCCAACAAGAAGAGTTCTTTCTTTTTTTTGATAATTTTTTGGTATTGCTTATATTCACTGTATTTTCACTTTTGATTATGATTTTCTCGATTTATGTTTGGTATTGCTCATCTACACTATATTTAACAAAAAAAAGGATCATAAAATCAATTATGGCAGGCCAAAGCCATAATGAAGCTAGCCAACAATGGAGTAAACAGCAAACAGGCCTCCATAACCAATAATCCCACATCTTTTGAGTTCTAGGTATGGAATTCAAGTTATATTTACATTTATGATTTCCTCCAATGGTTGTGATGTAGAGGGAGATAAAAAGTCTCACTTGTTGTAATTGTTTGTACTGTAAAGTTTTCATGATTTTTCACATTAAAATTAAATTGCTTTCTTCAATCAGTAAACTTCAGAACAAATTGGCACACTCATTAAACCAGCACATTCTTTTTAACTTTAGAATATATCATGCCTTAATTTTTGTTAATTATGTGATTAGACATTTTCTTACAAATTTTTATACTCTTGGATTGCAACAACAATTAATTTAATAATCTACAAACCTGATAGTATAGTTATAAAAATAAGGTTTTGATCAATGAAGAAAAACATATATGAATGCACTTTGTTTTACTTCTCTTGCTAGACTACGTTTCTTCAAAGTATCCCAACCATAGTTTGTTGATGAATCTCATCTAGGTATTTTCTTAGGCTATTCTTAAGACCTAAACGATTGCAGTTTTTAAGGCTTAGTTAGTCTAATTTAAACTCCCATTCTTTTCCCTCCTCTTGACTTACTAGGAGGATTAGATACAAGCACCTTTCTAGAGTTGGATTTAATCACATTGTCTATGTTTAGAACTCTAAAGCTTCTAAATGTATTAGACATTCATACTAGTTAATTTATATTTTGTATTATATGAATTAGACTTATCTTAAGTTTCGTAATATATTATGTTAATTTATGTTTGTGGAATGCAGGCCATCTCTAAAGTCATCTTGTCAAGTTCATCAAGGAGACAATGGGCAATTTAAAAATAAGGAAGCAAGTAATTGACCAGTGATAAAAGAGCATTGTTTTGTTTGGGGCAGTCTAGCTTATGAATGTGCCAAACCTTAAGTCTTTTCATGAAGACTATCATCTCTCTTCTTGTTCAATTGTGAACCTAGATAGGACAATTCCACAAACAAGATATTACATGCATAGACAGTGAATGATCATCAAATGGCATGTCTATTGAAAGAGAGGGACAACAAATTTATGGAGAATGCCAACTCAATCATTTGGAGGATCACAAAGGATAAAATGTGGCTGATAGAAGCTCTTTGTTTCACACGGGCAAAGTTGTATAATGGAGAAATGACAGTTGAAGGCATTGTTCTAGTTTTTATCATAAGTTCACATGCATTTCCTCTTAGATAAACATTTGGATAGCTTTTGAATGTGCCTTATCAAATATAATTGTATCAAGTGGCAGTGTAGCTGATGCTACACCTTTTAGTCTTATCACCATTGAATCCATTACTGAGCAACGCCAGTGTCATATTGCAGATTAGTGCTCTACAAGAGTCATTGTGTTTTGAAGCCTTAATTTGCATGGAGGGGCATTGTTATGAGGCTCATTGAAAGAAGGGGATAAATGCATTATTCAATATCCAACACCTTCATGTAAGTACAACCCCAATGGTAGCCTCGCTTAATGCAGACCTATTGTAAAGAAAAACAGTCACAATGTTCCTCAGGCTCATCATGCAAGTGGGATTACATAAATAAGTTGCAGTGATTGTTGTAGTAATGGTAGGGATAGTAGATTTGCTTGATAAAAGTGTGCTGGAGTTTTATAATTCTGAGTTTCATAGCTTTGTCTCATAGAAGCATGACTGAGCAAGTCAAAGGTTGTAGTGTTATTCTTCAAAAGAGGGTAGTGATGAGAGAAAGCAGTTATAGTCATTATGATGCCTTTAGTGTGTGTAAATATTATCTTTAGGGTGAAAATGTATGGTTTCCATTATCTCTGAGATACCAAGAATATGAAGGCACAAAGGTGAATTTCTAACAACTTGGCAAGATTTCTTAGATTTGAAACATTGCTCAAGGGTCTTGATTTTTGGGGAATTTTGCACTGATTTTGGCAAGGGCAAAATTTAGAAATCAAATTAGAAACACATCAATTATTTGCAACAGCAGGGGAAAGTGTCCAGATTAGCTATTTCCTTCAGTTTGAAAGCTAATTTCAAGGTGTTTGCAGCAATTTATCAGAATTATCAGCCCTTTCTTCGATGAAAGTTTTTGATTTGAGGATTTCTCTTTATAAAGGCTTCTCTTAGGACATTTATTTTTTAAAAGCTTGTCTTGTAACTCTTTTCAAAGAAAATCATTGTAACAACAAAACCCCTTTCAAAATCAATAAAATGGCAGCAGAGTTCGATCTTAGTTCTCTTGTTTCATTTTTGCAAGGAGTGATTTGATGTAGAAATTGTGATTTCATTTATGAATCCTTTGTTATGTCTCATTCATACAATCTTGGAGTAGGAATCTCATGTTAAATGCAGGTCATATGATGTGTTGAGTTGTTTCGAGTGGATGTAGTTGTGAAGAATCAGTTTTCCTTCCAGCAAACAAGAGGATGATGAAAATCTGGAAACATTGAATGTTGAAAACCACACTAAAAAAAATTAAAATAAATTTTTAATTTTTTTTATCACATTTTTTCATATTGTCTCTAAAGAGACAATAGTTGGGGTTAAAAACATATTGTCTCTAAAGAGACAAAAGTACTTTTGTTTCATATTGTCTTTAGAGAGACAATTTTTAAGACAATAACTTGAGACGTCCACTTAAAGACAATATTTAAGACAATAAGCAAGTTTTTTTTTGTCTCAAATTAAGACAATTTACTTAAAAATTGTCTCAAAAATTGTTTTAAACCCCCCCTCTATGTAGTAGTGAAAGATTAATCCTTGGAACTCCTCGTCAATGTGGCAGCATTCTAGCGAAGAAATAGCTACAATTTAGTGAATCTAAATTGATGAATTTGGGGTATCCACAATGCGAGTGTGCCTTGGAAGGGTTTGCAAGTTGCAGATGAAGGAAATATGGCAGACTAAAGATGATTTCATTTTGTTTTTTTTTCTTATAACAGCTCATAACGCACTCGCCCATGGGAATCAGTGGTTTTATAGAAGCTGGTGTGCGTTTTCTTCCCCAGCAAAGAGATTTCAGAGGCACTATTTACAACCTTGATGACTTGGACTCGAATTCCTGATAGGGAGGAACAATGAATATGAACATGAACATGAGCAGGGGTGGTTTGCAAATGAAAATCCCTACCAACATATGCCCAAATTCATCATCATTAACCTGCCACAAATGAAATTGGTTCAATTATATTACTCATCTACCATCATTAAAAATCATGTTTTCCACCCAACCATAAGCAGGGCTCAAACTAGAGGAGGAAGCGACTTCTCAGGCGAATACGTCACCATATGAAGCACAATGCACATCTACAAAAGTGGTATGCTCTCCACTTGCATATTGATCTGAAAGATGAGAGCTAAGATCTGGAGGACGCCAGCGTGAGTCTGTGGAAGACCAAAGTGCAGGTAATAGAAAAACACGCCTGTCCTATTAGTGAGAATCCTAAGTTTTAATACTACAAAAACATAAGAGTAGCAATTAAAGGAAAACAGGTCACCGCTCTATAGTTGATCTCAACGAACAACAGGTTCTTCCTCTCTATTTTTTTTATCATTGGTGATATGTGATTTTTAAAGAACGAATGTGTTGCTTCCTCTTCCACCACTCCTCCTTCCATTACTGTTCATTCAAGACTTCAATGGCCAGTGACAACCGCCATGGTGAGTTGTAACGCTAGTAATCTAACCGTCACCACTAATCACTGCCATTGTAACAGTCATGGAGGAAGACAACAAAATAAATGAAGATGATAAAAATGTACACACTCCTTGTGCTCTCACTGTAGAACATCAGTGTAATTAATACTAGTTTATCTATCTTTATATAAAATCTATATAATTAACGCCGTAAGATATCTTTTTTGGAGAACATAAGGAAAAAAATTCAGAATCAAATATGTCGAAATTAAAAGCAAGTGAACGTACAAAATTCTTGTTCTCTCCATTCACAATAAAATATATTCACATGAGGAGGAACATATTTACTAGTGATATCATCCGCAATCGCCTGAATCTCGAGACGCTCTTCGAACCAATCGTATACTTTATTGAGATAGGTAAACTCAAATTCCCCCTCTGAAAACTGTATATGAAAATTTCCTTTCATACGGCTTAAACAAGAACACCCAAATACTTTTTTGAACAAAGTACATGGTTTGTAAAATACAAAAATATTTGCTATTTCATTTCTTTGTATGAAGGAAGAGGATTCACAATAATCCATGATTTCCTACAATAAGAAGGAAAAGAAACTTGATAGTGATAATGCTCAAATTTCAAGTTGGCTCATTGTTATGCAAAATAAATCGCTATAGGCCTTTTGAACGATCTTTTATCCTATTCGTGATATAAATCACCTAGAAAACAATTAGTATTGATGATCAATAGGAATTATCTTGTCGAGATCTCAATAGATGAATAAATCTAAACCTAAGATTTTCATTTCACCCCGATGATTTTTTGAATACTCGAAAGGTTTTATGGGTTATAACCTTTCCATTTCATTCTTACTTACTTAATGAAATAGACTAACTAAAGAAAATGAAATACTATCTAGATTTAGTACTTACAGAAAAAAGTGTTAGTCTATTTGAAAAAAATCAATATATTTTAAATGTTGATTCGGGATCGAATAAAACAAAGATCAAAAATTGGATTGAACTTTTCTTCAATGTTAAAGTAGTAGGAGTCAATAGTTATCGACCTCCGCAAAAGAAAGAAAAAAGAGGAAATAGAAAACAAATAATGAAACATAGAATGCATTATAAACGTATGATTATTACACTAAAACCAGGTTATTCTATTCCACTTTTTCCTTCAAAATGAAACTTATTTAATTTCAATAAATAATAACATGACCACCCGTTCCTACAGGACTTTTACTCCGGGCACACGTGAGAATTTCATGTGTACTTTCCTAATTGTCTCTATTTGTCTTCATTGAGAATGCCCCCTGTTGATTCTATACCCCACATCTATGAAAACAAGTTGGAAGGGATTTTGTATTCAATGTAAGCTCTGCTTGCCAGCATCACCACAACCTAGGACATGAAATACAAAAATAAACCACAAATTTTATACCTTTTCAAATTTCGCGCATGGCGGATGGTTTTGTGGAGTGGTGTAGAAACTTACAGAGTAAAAATCTAGATGAAAATGACATTTTGCCTCTATCAAGCAAAACGACCATTAACGAGAGAATTGAGCTAATAAAATAAAACTAATTGTAGCAACTGCAATACTACAGTTGCCTTCCACTTGTTATTCTTGACATACCAAGTTTGGCCTAAATATAATCTTCATATAATATGTTAGATTAACACCATCAAACTCAATGCTAGGGCACACAAAATTGAACCTACATATTGGCATATGTAACTTGCAAGTTGATTTATTGCAAGAGCATGGCTTTAAAATGACTAAATTTCTAGGCTCTCAGCAGAACCTTCCCTCACAATTCAAAGAAGCAAAACACTCACTTTAGTTGTCAGTACCATGCACTACATTATGCTACCATTGCCAACACGACAAAAACTAATGCAGACGGCAATTCTTGACAAAACCATTTTATTCCTCGTATTGTAAGATTTGGGCTTTTGTTTTTGGTACACCCCTGGTGACCTGCATTCTTTAATTTGTTCGTGTCAAAACCATGCTATCGTATCCTTGACAATTCCTGTTATGTTTACTCCAAAACGGAAACTGACTATTCAGATTTACCTTCATGCAAATTACATAACCTCGCAAAGAAAACAACTGCTTGCAAATTTCTCATGGAAGAGTCTTATTTCGCCACAAAATACATACAAAAACCAATTGGGAAAAAATATGTTTCATTTATCACAGGATACGAAATCAGCCACAATTTCAAGTAAGATCTTTATGTTTCCATATGCTTGGTGATTATATTTATCTATATAATCTACGTCGAGATATATCATTTTGAAGACCTATTTTTCGTTATTTTTTAAAGAATTTGAAATAAAATTAGGGTTCTTTATTTTTTTAAAAATTTAAAATACTATTAACAATTCATGAGTTTCATAAATTACCTACATCTTTATTCCACACTTTCATTTATCACAAAGATTACATTGAAAAACGAAGATTTAACAAAGATTTAAAGAGATGTTTGTAACATTAAAACCTACACAAACTACTAAAAATCTATACAAAAAATAAAGAACAGTGTAAGCTAATCATCATTTATGCCACTTCAACAATTCTACCACTTAAACCACCCTTGTGGCCCATCTCCTTATATCCTTCATGCCCCAGTTGTTGCTTATGTGTCGCTCCTCCCTTTTTCCCTAATTCTTGATAACCCTCATGCCCTAGTTGCTCTTTGCGAGTTTCTCCCCCCATGTGACCAAGCTCTTGGTAACCTTAATGCCCAAGCTGCTCCTTGCAAGCCTATTCCCCTTGTGACCTCATTTGGATGCAAGCCTTGTGTTATCATGTGGTCCAATCATAGGAGAGCCTCTTCTTTCATCCCAAATTTATCGTAAGAATCAATCATTGTCGCACCCATATTTGATAATGTGGCCCTAAAATGAAAATTATTAACTGGGGACTTGCCAAGTAATAAGTTGTAAAAAATTAGGAGTGATTTGAAATTTCCATGTAAGATAATTAGAAGCACGAAATTAGGGTGCACAAATACTCGATCCTCTCCCCTATAGAAACATACACATGACCAAAATTATAATAGAAATGAAAGCAAGAAAAGAAAGAACACCCCATGAAACGTAACAAAACACATGATTTTAGCTAGGGATTCGAACTCTGGTCAATATTTTACCTTACAAAAAATGGCAGTGTGGAGAATGTCATTGTATGATCTGCTTATGAGTTTGACTTGGTAAATGTGGAAAATCCATGGAAGTACTCGATGTTGGCCTATTTTCGAAGCATTTTTTTTAATCTTTTCCTAGTCGTTTCCTGGAAGGAACACGTTCGCCTTCAACATCCACAACTTTTATCTAATAATCTCTATTTTTTTTTACTCTGATCAAATCCCCTCCGCCCTTTTACCAACAATCCATTTTCTTTCGCTCTTGCCCAACAATCAGCAATGGCATCCACATCCTCATCCCACCGAACAAATGAGGAACATGATGTTTTCTCTAGAATTGAGCCTCAGGGAACATGGAGGAAAGTAGAGGAATCTTCAAGATTGTTTGGTGTGTTCATCAACCACAGGGGCCCTGATGTCAAACAAACTATAGCCCTTCAAATTTATAATTCTCTTACGGGGTTAGGCGTCATTACATTTCTTGATCGAAAGAAAAAGAGTTGGGTAATTCATTTCCTTCAACAATTGAGAATGACATTCACTCTTCTTCGGCTCATATCGCTATCTTCTCCAATGGATACATAGATTTCCCCTGGTGTTTAACAGAGCTCTGTCTCATGTTACAGAGTAGAACTAAGATTTTTCCTGTGAATTGGTGTTTGACAGTGAATTTTTCGTGGAGGTGAACTTTCTATTAGTGAATTGTTGACGATAAATTTGTTGTATGTCAAAAATTGAATTGTTCTAGAATTCAAATAGAAAGAAAAAACAAATTTAGATTAATAATGAATTCACATCTTACTTAATTTTGTGAAATATTATTTTCTTTGCATGTCAAACCTAGTGAAATATAACTTGAAAACCAATCTAACAAGTTCATATAATTTTTAAGCTTTAAATTGAAAAAATAGCAAAATATATCAATAATATGAAATAAGAGAAGATTATTCTTTAATGACATGTTTATTGTAAAATAAAATTGATAATTTTAAAAGAAATATTACCAATCTAATGATTCCCAACCAAAACATTAAAAAACTCTGTACCAGGAGTGTCGATCACATTAAATATTCGCCCATCCTTCCACGAGCGTTGCTCCATCTTACACTCCGTAACAAACCCAAAGCTCCAAAATGACTTGAAGGCATTACAGCCAAGGATGGAATTACCAGTTGAGCTTTTGCCATTGCCAGTACGCCCCATCGAAACTAGAGTTGTGGCAATATAGCGAATGCTCTCCACCCATTGTTTCGCATCCTCCCTTTGACAAGACTTTTGATCAGCATCTTCCAGAAAACCCCTTACAGAATTGAGTTCCTGTTTCAACCATATAAAGTCTTCTCTAAAATTCACCAGCAGCTTTGCTTCTTCGGCTAATTTACGAACGGCCATCTCAAAAAGAATTCCGACAACAGTTTCTCCGATTACAGATGCCGTTTTTAAAATATGGGAGTGAAGCTACAATTCCTCTCTAAAATTTCTATGCAGACAAAACATAAACTTGTCGACGGCTGATATTATCACTATACGGTGAGATTATACCTTGCCCTCCTATTTTGAAACCAAACATAAACTCATTGAGGGCTGACAGTTAGGTTCCTGGCAAAAGCTCATTGGGCAGTACCTAATGATGGAAGGCCCTTTCGTAACTTGATTTTAGCCTTATTTCCTCTATTTTAGCAGCCACATCTACAGGCAGATGCTTTGCTAGCACCTCTGATGGCAGTCCAGATTTGGCTATCAGGTGGGAACATGTATTCCACAGGTATTGCAGATCCTGCTTCCTTGCTGCCAACAAAACTCTCGTTACATCCTCTATCGACGCTTTCTCCACCATGCTCGCTATCTGTTTCTGCCACGATCCAATGAAATTTAAAATTAATACACCACCTTACCCACAAACTCCATTCCATTTTATTCCATGTCAAATTAAAGGTTTAATAGGCAACATTGTCATTTGAAAAAATTTAATGAGTCATCCAATGTTTGTGTCCATATCTACTCCTCGGAGCAGGACGATAATGGCAATTGTTACAATACTGCATTAAACTAATGAAGTCTGGTAGTACATTAAACATTTCGTCACCAAGTATGATAAACATCCTTCCGGACAAACAGTCAGCTGAAGAAATGATTTTCATACTTGAATATTTACACTGCTTTTTCCTTCCTCTCTGGAGCCATCGTAGATCGTAGGCGAACAACGACGTAAACATGGTGAATTGACCAAACAGTGAAAAATGAGCTTTCAGGAGATTTCATGTACACGTAATCTTTCGCACCAATACTTCGCCTTTCAAGTAGTGCCTTCCGTCTAGATTATCTGCACATATTCAACAAATGCTTGTCAGATTATCTGTCTTTAAGTGAGTTTCTATGTACACGCAAAATATGTCGCAGCAATGGAACGCCTTACGGCGTAATTATATTAGGTGATGAGGAGGCTTTTATTTGGATTACCCTTCATTATTTTATTATGTATAAAGGTAGTGATTATCATTATAAGGGTATACTTGAGTGTGATATTATATTTGAGATCACTTGGAGATATTGTATGGAGTGAATTTTTTCATAAGAAGTATTATATGATGTTATCTTATCTTAAGGGTTTATTTTAAATTTATATATATTGGATATTATAAAATATTGAACTACAAATATCTCTTGTATTGTGTAACATTTATCTTATACATTGTGCTATTTGAGTTATTATATATGTGGATCATATCAAATTACGTATAGAACTAGAAAATTAACTAAGTTACTAAATTAAACACATGAAATTTAAATAAATAAAGCAATGGTATTAAGTTCTAAATCTAATGTTGATGTTATTGTGACCAATCCTGCTAGCTAATTCACTAATATGTTAAACCTAGGACTTGTCCTCTAAATTCCTTGGGAATATTAAAAATATTGTTTGATGTCCTAATTCAATTTCATACTTTTAAAGTTGATCTTTGTGCTTATAGATCTAAACCTTGTATGTGGATATGAATTGGATTGGAATTGATGTTAGATATGTACTCACCTTGATATATAACTTACATCCAAAAGGGTTGGTGTCAATAAACATTGTTGAGGAGCTTACCAGTCCAAATTTATTCTCCTTAGGTCAAAATCTTCATATTGAGTCAATAGTTTGGTAAAAATATAGAAGGTAACAAACAATCACATAATATGCTTGGATATTGATAATATTGATTCCATTATCATGTTATATTATGATGATGAAATGTGTAATAGATATTGTGCATGTGATCTTGCTCAATGCTCAATAATTACTATATGAAAATAATAAATTAGGGATTATCCTTTTATACAAAATTATAGCATGCAATTCAAATATTTTTGACTTTAGTCAACTCATGATGACTAGTTTGGAAGGGGTTGTTATGAGCCTAATAACAAATATGAATTTATAAGTTTGGGGGTCAGATACATGCTTGCAAATCAAGAATGGGTTCATTTTTGTAATGTGTAATTGAATTAGGTTGATGGATGGCTAAGGTTGTAGGTCAAATACAAATCCTTGCGATGTATGGGGGATAAGTTCAAGGTATTTTACCGACATTCGTGAAAAAATGTTTTTGCACTCTAGTTATTGCATAAGAACAAATGGGCCAAAGTGAATCCAAAATGAAGAGGGAACGTGCAAGCTATGATTTTTGCACGCTTACAATAACTTAGAATTTTATTATTGGCTTTCACTTAGAGATTAAAATGGTGTTGGACTCCATCATTAGAGAGTATCATCATACATGCAATTAGGGGAATGTTTTCTTTTTTTAAATCAAAATTAGAAATATTTAGCTAATTTATTGACTTTAACCAAAATATTTTTCCTTAAGTTAAAATTATAAATCTTTTTGGTTATTTGATTGAGATTCACAAAAATAAAATACTAATAATAAAAATTTGTCTCAAAATGGCTTTAAGGGAAAAATATAAGTATTATGCAGCCTTCAAGAAATGCATTGGATAATTGATTGACATTGGGACATTAAGTATTTAATTGAATGAATGTTTAATATGGTCGATATTAGACATCATATGATGTTGAATTTATTAGGTATAACTTTGAAGCATTATATTATTAATGTTGTTGCATGTATGCATTTATTATGTATTTACTATACCTAAGTTAAACTTACTTAGGTGGGATACTAATTAGGTAGATTTATGTTATTGGAAGTGTAAGGTGTCACCCTTTTTTATAGGTCAATTTTTTTATGTGATGTCAATTTGATTATCTTATAATTTTCTTATAGGTCATCCAAGTTTACATGTTATGAGAATGGTACCTTATGCATTATATAGATGTGTGAAATTTTGCCATATAATGATAAATAATATATAAAATATTAGCTAATTCTCAACCATTTTTTTTTGTAACTAGAGATGCCATCACATAAAACCATCTTCTTGTTAATAATGTCATCTTTAAATAAAACCTTATATAAATTCTATTAATTTATTTTATTAAAATTGAAGATCTTTAGATTTTACTCCTTGTGGTATGGGAGAATATAGTTGATCCTAAATATTATAACATTCCCTATCTTTACATGGATTAATCTTATTATAAACCACCTAAATCACACAATAAAATTTTGAGATAAATCCTTCCTATGTGTGATAGTGATTCTAACGATCCATATTCTAGTACTTCTCCCATACAATATGATTAAAGCCTATAATTTTTTTAATAAGGGAACACTGTGGTATCAATTAAATCAACTTGATGAGATGGAACATTGTTTAGAAGAAAGAAAAGGAAAAGGAAAACAACCTAAAGTATGTATGGTTCATATTGACTTAAGCTTTAGTAACATGTCTTATTTAGTTATTATATTCGATTGTGTTCTTCCTATTAGTTTTTTGATGATCATTCTATGAGGAATATATAAAATTATTTGATGTTCATTGATTACCAAATAAAAATGTGTATATTTCTTATCCACATTCTATTATCCACATACACATATACATTATATATAATACATAAATAGAATAAAAATGTAGTATAAACTAAAAAATTTTATAAATATCCATGAAATAATCATTTTTTCATATAAATAATGAGTATCCACACCCCCATCTCACTCTATCTACTATCAATAATTATAGCATGGGAACTCAGCCTCAAACTTGATCTAGATCTCTCCTACAATACCAAATTCATGCCTTGAAGTTCCCTAATCTCCTATAAGTTCATAATCCCCACCCATTTTCCTTGATCTCACATCAATTTGTGTCACTAATAGTTGTTGCATAAGGCATAGTGTCCCCACATGGAGATATCAAGAAATATCTTGCTCAAGATTTTTGGAAGTATCTCTTTAAACCATCTTTCTCTCTATACACTATGCAATTAATCCTAATTATATGTATTGATTATAGGTCATAGAATTGAATAATATGTGAAGTGGTTATAATTCTTATGATCTCTCTCAATAATATGCTAGTACTATAGAAATTCAAGTCAATATTCTATCATAGATGAATTTAGAGCTACCAAATTTACTATGGTATTTTCACATCACATATAAAATTTCCATGATTACCCATATATCAATATGATTATTTTCCTATGATTACTCTATACATGACATATACATTATTCACCCTATTTCCACTCCCCATTTTTGACATATGTTACATAGGCATTACGAATAGAGGTACATGCACCTCATCTCATAGAACTCCTTATTTCTTGGGTCTCCTCATCCCAACCTATGAATTTATATTTTTGTTAGGTGTATCCTTAGGGGCATCTAGAGGATAAATTATTGGTGGTCTTTGCATATCTCATTATGCCTCACACTCATCAATCACCCTTGTATCATCCTCATCTACTAACTTAATGCATCATAAATCTCATCATTGATGGGTAGCCTATATGTCTTCCTAATTTAGAACATAGGTGTCAAAGGAATATCTTACCGATTACCAAAATATCATAAAACATGTTTATATTGGAATCTCTACATTAGTATGGTTTGTCTCCCTATAAACCACCGTGATCTCTTGATGTGCTTGAATTATAACTAATCATCTACATCATATACCATCTCCCTATATGGAAACCAAACAATATCCTAAGGTCTCAAATTATCAAAATTTTACCAATAGCATAAAAATAGCATCCCCTCAAGCCATCTCTTGATGTGACTAGTGTTCCACTAAAGTGATAATGGTATTCTTGTATCTATAAAAACTAGTAAACCTAGATATAATGGTGTTCATGTATATATGTAAGCCCATGCTTGAAGAAGATTTGGAATATGGTGATTATTTCAACTACTAAGAAATTTTGAATATGTGTTTTAAAATTGAAATTAAAGTTGCAATCAATTTAAAACAAGATTCTTTAAATTGTAGAAATTTAATAATGCATTAAATATATGAACAAACCACAAAGAATGTAGAATATACGTGGAGAAAATATTTCAAGAAAATAATCCAATAGAAAAGAGGCCAAGATTCAATTTATCAACCAAATAAATGATTACAATGGTCCAATCTTCTTCCATGCACTTGCTACCTATAAAAAACAACTATGTTCTTTAAAAAAACAGCCTCAAACCCTTGTTCAATATTATTTTCTTCTCCAACCAAGAGTTTATATCAAAAACTCACATCTTAGGCATTCAAATTCTTCTCCACGTAAAAATAACAATTTAAAATACATAAAAACACAACTTAGGCGCCCCAAAAAAGTTGTTATATGAATAGTTACAAAACACTTGCTTTCCAAGAAATAAAATCCATTTTTTTATCACCTTATCTCACCCACACGGACTTGGACACCTAAATTAGGATAAGAAGTTATTTTATGCTTTTCTATCCAAGTTGACATGGACACCACTTGAAGATTTAATTCCTTTTAAAAATACAAATTAATTTATTATCCACATTATCCTTATCCCTCCATTATGGATAATTTATAAATAAATAAGTGAGAATAAATAATTTATCAAATAATAAATATTTTCAAGGATTTACAAGTTGAATGGCACGTATATCTTAATAGAAGAGTAGTTTCTATTATTCTTATAACACCAACATACATGAACTTATACAAATCATTGTATAAATGGTAACCATGAGAAAGAATTCATAGATGCTCCTTTATCTCTTGAGCAATCAAAAGTAATTCATAGGAGATGAAAAACCCTTTCCACCTAGCAATACCAATATACCAATAGTAATAAGTAACATTTGCATCCCTAGGAAACATCTTCAAGCATAATAATGGAATATGGAACACCATCTCTCACATGGCTTGCATATTCTATGTCACTTATATAATTGGCAATATTAATATATTTTTTGTGTTTTTTTGGGTACTCATATACCACTCAAGATTTTTGTAATGCACCAAACATCTTTGAGGTTAATAGTAATTTATCACCATTAGGAAAATAAAAAAATTGGTGTTAGGGTTGTACCTTTGTGAGGGAAGAAAGCATGAAATTATCATAGAATAATGAGGGAAAATGAATAAAATTTATCAATTTCACACTCTCCAATATGGTCCCATCCTTATTAATGGGAGGTAATGATCTCAAGCTCTCAATTTGGTAGTTTTGGGGCCACTATCAAATCTCTAACTCATTTTGCATAGATAAATTCACATATAAAGTATCCTTAGTCAACATACAATGATATATATAAATATAAAGATGAGTAAACATTAAATGACAAATAATGTTTGAGTTGTGTCACATCCCCATCAGGATTACCATTTCCTATAGAAATTGAGTGGTTAATGAAAAGAAAGGAATAGGAAAAGTGGACGAGGAGACAACCTGAATTAAGAGAGTGTGGCATAGGAGAGGGGAAAGGGGTGTTTGTGCCATTAATATTGTATGGTGACCCTTTACTTGGGTAGAAAATTGTGCAAGTCATGTAGAAAAGAGGTTCCTACAACCATTAAAACCCCTAAGACCCCCCTTTTTCTAGAAATTTGTGTGATATTTTGGAGGAAGACATGAGCAGAGAGAGGCAAGGAGAAGGAAGGTAGTGGGAGAGAAAGAGGAGAAGAATTCTCAATGGGTGAGTGGAAGGCATAGGTGGAATTCATTGCAACTATCTTGGAAGAGATATATGTAGAAATATGGGAGCAGAGAGAAGTCGCATCTAGGTTGGACGAAATCCTTAAAGGAAATATGGTCTAATGGAATGCAAAGATTGCAACATGTGCATGAAATGGATTTGTTGAAAAGGCTTTAGAAACTTTTAGGAAAATTTAATTAGTAGGTTTAAAGCCAAATTCCAAAAGCATTGTCCACATCATCCACCACCCCCCGTCCCACCCCCCTCCCCCCCCCCCATCGTCAAATCAAAAAGGATAGATGAATTGTGTGGAAAAAGAGAGAGATTACAAGAAAAGGAAGAAGCAAAAACCATCACAATGTGAGCAATAGAGGAGAAACTAAGAGGAAAGAGTGTTGGACACATGATTCAGGGCTTGGCATGATTGTGGGATGATATTCGACAATTGAAGGAACTGGAAAATAGGTGATTTGAATTGATATTGTTTGTGATTTTCGTCCATTAAATAATGAATAATATTTAGGCCCACATACATTTAAAACAATAAATGCATAATCTTCACTATATTCTAATCTAATGGCCTTAGCTACCCGATTCCTGCAGTCTAATAAAAAAAAAAAAAAAAAACTAATGGCCTTAGCAAGAGCCTGTAGTGTTGTCATGAATACTAGACTTTTAGCCATAAAATAAAATGACACAAATAAAGTAGAAAGAAATATATGCTCACCATGGTTGCAACTCAAGCCTATTTGGTCGAAGACTACAAAATGAATGGCAAGTTTATGATATGCCAAAAATATTTGAAGTTATTATTTCCCTTACATGACCTTTATGTAGATTTTCACCTTTGTTATTATTTATTGTGATTTATATCAACTAAAAATGAAAGAATTATGAATATAGACATCATTTGAAATGAAAGTGGAAGATTTATACATGTAGAAACTAAAGTTTTCAGGGAAGGATATTATTAATAGCAATAATGCTCAATGTAGCAACACATTGCCACTAATCAATATTCGTTGATGTTTGTAAATATTTACTTCCTCATGTAAAGAACCTTATTTTATTTCATGGTCAACCACATTATACATATTTCTAGCTTTGGTTGCTTCTATTTTATTTTAAAGAATAAAACCTTGTTTTAAGTATCGCCCTATTTTAGACTAGCTTCTTGTTTAGAAGGGCACACTTATAAATAACTATATATGTTTATATAAATACCCATATTAGTCATGTTTTGTTTATTAATCAATTTGTGTTCTATTATGTTATGTTGTATTTTTTTTGCTGTGGATTTTCACTCTAAAATACCACTTACTTCACATTGTAAAATAGAACAATTATGTGTAATAACAAAAACTGTAGGCTATGGTTTGATAGCTTGGCACATTTTTCTTTAAATCCAAAAGATGTAACAATATAATAAGATTATTTTATTTGATATTATTGAATCCATTATGTGAATTTTGAATGGAAGTACTTTCTTATAGGTTTGTTAAATCAGGAACAGGGTTGGCTTTCCTTGTATATTGTTAAGCATTATTAATAGTCAAGAATCAGTAAAAGGAATCCTATTGGGTAACTATGAAGTTTGACCTTTACCTTATAAGGTTGGATATGAAGTGGGTATTAATGTAA
>CM021101.1:483890951-484012069 GCA_007115665.2 Sequoiadendron giganteum | reverse complement strand
AGAATGCTACATCAGCTAAAGACACATGGGATGCTTTCATATTGAACATGGTTTAATTATGAGAAGCTGACATGAATAAGGGACAGTGAGGAAGACTTTCCATATTCACTCCTCCATCTTCCTTCATAATGATGTGCCATCTGTCTTATGGTATTGTATCCTTGATGAGTCAAGTGGATCATGCTTTCGATTTTCTTGATTCTTCTCCCATTCAAATAAATATTAATAAAAGATGTTATGCTGGCTGATGTGTGTTTGCAATTATGAGCCAACCAACATATGGTATGCATAACTGAGTGAATTTGGCATGGTTGGAGTTAACTTGTGTGTTCAGTTAATTGGGCTTTGAATCAAGTTGGCTCAACAGAAAAGGGCTTGCCCTACTCTAGGTGAGGCTATAAATATGAGGACACTGTGAAAAGTAATCATATGGAGTTATCATCTGCTCTCTTCTATTGCATATGCTATTTCACTAGATTTGTTTTATCATCCCTCTAACTTCACATTAATTACCTGCTATGATGTCATATCCATAAGCACTAGCATTGCCCCAGATTGTAACAATTAATCAACGGAGGCTTGTACCTCATCAAAGATTACCTTTTAGAATGGAAGAAAACAGAAAGGGTATTCTAGACCATATCAGTTATTAACTTTTCATATACAAATCAACAATTTAAAAGTAAATTTCTACCCTATTGACCAATCCTGATACTACTACTCTACGTGTTCTGAGATAATTGATCACCAGAGAACTAAAGCAACCAGGCATGTCTTTATGCTTTCTTGGACTGATGAAAAAATAAGAAAACGATATTCTAAAATTCTAAATTTGTACTGTTGAATGGGGAACAAATAAGAAAATTGGAATCAAAAGCCACAGCAAGAAAGCAAGGAATGGGATAAGCTGGATCAGTAAATTAGTCTTTGGTGTACAATATTGCCAATGATATATTAGCATTGCTCATATTCTTGTCCAGACAAGTCAAAAAAGGCAATGTTTAGAACACTGATAGATCATTATGATCAAAAGAAGTGTGATTCGCAGAATCTGTGATTGAAGATACAAAAACTCACACTGATCCTGCTGAAGAATTGTAAGCAATCTCGAAGCCCCAAATATAGAACAAACTGCCCATGCTTCACATGTCCACCTGCTGATTGTAATTAGATTTAATGCCACTGTGACAGTCCTATATATTGAATATTCATTAAAGCAAATATAAAAGAAACAACTCGCATTACTTCCATAGAAAATACTACCCATCTAGCTCAGCAGTATAACATTGAAAACAAATAATACAAGATACCATGCTCATCTAGAATCCCTTGTTTGATTTATGTATTTTTCAATATCACTAGCAATCAGAGATAACTTCAATAATACAAAATACTATCTAGAATATAAGAGCACAATAAAAGAAATGTCCAATTGGTCCTTAACTGGAATAGCTTAAAGTGGAAGAAATTACACTCCTGGAACAGCTTAAAGAGGAAGAAATTACACTCGTGGAAAATAATAATACAACTAGTAAAAACATTCATCTCAAGAGAATAACAAGGACGCATCTTGGACAATTTAAACCTACAATGAAGTCTAGACCTATGCACATTATTCATGAAGTCAATCCTTTCGTTGGATTGAAGCAAAAAAGACAACTTGTGATATGGTACACTTGGTATTTATGTTTGCTGGCTTAAACATACATAACACAATTCTCAGCCATATTTTATCTTAGGCTTTAGATGTTTTATTCAAATCAAACTTCAGAGTTTAACAAACTTGGATCATCATCACCAGCTAGCAACAGAATGCTGCAATGGTGTGAAAAGGAATAGAAGTGAATTCATAAGATACAATATTAAACTGAATAAGAAAGAAGGCTGAAATAATTTGATCTAAACAGGAATATAAGCTATATGCATGAAGATTGAACAAAAAGCACACAAAAAAATTGAATTAATGTAATGAAGCAGTAACTAGATTTCTGTAGATCAATGTATGAGTTTGTTGATTACAGCCATTTAAAATTCCTCTCACCTTTAAGCTTTTAAGGATACAATTTCAAAACCTTAAGATGATTTCAATTTCTTGGAAAATTAGAACATTTATCACATTGAATGATGTACAGTGTATGATGTCGGATCTTTGTTACTGTACTAAGATCCCTCCCTCCCACATGCTACATTCAAATGATAGATGATAGATGGGAACACACACACAGACAATTGAGTATAATAGTATATACATATCTGTATCCAGATATGCTTACATATATCCACCTTCTTCATTTCTTAAAGTTTTGAAAAGAGTTAGCATCAAAACCATTATCCTATTTTTCAAACCCTTTTGTTCCAATCTGTAAAAATAGAACTAATCTAAGAGGGCTATATTACTCACAAATTTGTCAGCGGCCATGTTACTAACAATCTTGAAAATGTGTTATATTTTTTCAGTATATTACAGATATCCAAACCAGAAAACTTTCAATTTGCAGTGTGCAATGTAATACAATTTCCATGCATAAATGCAATGATATTTTGGATTTTGTACTGCACCTGGTGTTAAAACACGAACAATCGCTCCAGAACTTTCTTGAATTGCTTTTATTGTTGCTCCCTGCCTTCCAATTAAACTGCCAGCCTGTGTTGCAGCTACAAGCAACCGAGTTGAAATCATCCCATTAATAGCCTGTTGACCTCGATTAAATTCACCCATGGCATCTCCTTCAATAATTCGCTGGTGGACCTTGAGTATCCCATCCATAGCTGGAGAAATAGCCACTTCAGGTTCCTCTTTTGCAGAAACCATAACCTATGACAGCAAATAGAAGTGACGTTATCAAAAACCAACAAAGCAAAGGATGTCTTCAATCTTAAACTTGGTCAAAAATCAAGCAACATACAAAATCTTGAAGAAAACAACTCATGTGATGCTGTAAAGATTCCTTTCATTTGACATAGACAACAAAAAACCATATAACAGTAAGGTCTAAAAGAACATGGTAATAACGAATGGAATTAGAACCATGTCACAATTGTTTGAAGACAAAAATATACCTAAATGAAAAGATAACAAAAAATAAAGCATTCATCCTTTCAGCTGCTGTAACTAGCACTTGCACCAGAAGGAAGTGCAATGGTTAAACCAATAGAAAACTATATATAAGCTAATATGCTAGGGAGTACAATTCAATTTGTGCATAGAAGATACATTGTTTTTGTTTACAATTTTTAGTACATAAAGTAAGATTTAATGTATGGTGCATTAGATTTTCTTTTCTTTTTTTTGTATAGGATACTATTTTTGTAGGTTTCATTTTATCATGCAGATAATATTAACAATGATGAGAAACAGATATCAGAAGGTGCTATTTAATTTACAATTTCAAGATACAGCTTTCAAATATTAATGGTATCCTCTATGACTTTTGACATATGTTTGTATTACACAGTTGTTTATAATCAATTGAAGGAATGTTTCCTAACAACTTCAATTTTGTTTGGAATGTGATTCCCAATTTCTCTTGCTTCTGTCAAACGAGACTGGAACAAGCTTTTTCTTTGTTTGTTTTTTCTATTCCTGCGCATTGGAATAGGAAGTTATTGGACTTTATCATAAAGTTACTCTTGCTCTAATTTTAAAAGTATATATTGGAGACAACAACAAGATAGAAATGTTAAGCAATAACAATAAAGAAGAGAAAATATAATATTGATAATGTGGACAAATCTCTTGATGCATTGTATACAATTGTCAAGCATCCACCTATACATGACACAAATCTTTTACATTAATACACTGTAATGTCCCCTTCCGAGGAGTCGCCGGAAGTGTCCATTTAGCCTATTTTATTCCCATAGGCTAATTACAGGACATTAGGGAATAAATTAAATTAATTAATTTAAAATTGTCTAATAAAGTACATTTTGCGGATAGCTTTATTTTAAATAATTTAATAAGGTGACTTAAGTGAAAATTTAAAAAAATTACTTAAGTGAAAATTTAAAAAAATTAAGTCATTTTATTATTGAGCTTTAATGAAATATTTTAAGCAAGAATTTAAATGGTCGTCCAAGAAAATATAAAAGTGAACTTGAGAGCTATAATGTCCCCTTCTAGTTGACATCGATGGTCAGAGGAGATTAGCCTACAATTTTGACCCTTGTAGGCTAATGAGGATGGTTAGAGGGTCTCCTGAGGTTTGTATCATCTCCAGTGTTCAATGGCGTTCAACTTTGGTTTTCGTTTGGCGTTCACAGGGCTCCGTATGCATTAATTACTATTTATAGTAAGTCAAAATTACATTGAGGGGGACCCTTACTATTTTTAGTAAGGTGTGTGGTCGTATGCAGCTCCATCAGCTTAGCTCCCAATTCGGACGACACTCAGAGATAATGAGTATTCATGGAGATATTAATGTTTATTTGGCTTAAATAAACATTAATTATTTAAAAAGATTATAATATTATGTTATAACTTGAGGGTCAAAACGTCATTAAAAGGGGGCCAAATTAATGAATTAATTATTAATGGCCAATTCCTAAGTTTTGAGTGAAATATTAAAAGAATGCAAATAAATAACATTTTAATGTTATTAAATGCCTTTTTGAAGAAGTTCGAACTTTTCGAGAGAGATTATATATTTCACTTAGGGTTATTTTGACATTCATTCGATTGAGCATTGGTTTTGGTGAAGTTTGTCTGTGAAGGGGAAGCCTAGGGTTTCTGTCTTTCAAGCCATTGGGGAACGCTAAACTCTTCAGTGTTGCAGCCATTTGAAGCAGTGAAATATCTGTTGAATTTGGTATTCTGAGGGCATCATTCAGATGTTCTATTGTGCTGACTTGGAAGACACAAGGGTTTGATTTGATTGTTCAGAGATTGCAAGAATCGGAGTAGATGATCGCAGATTTATTATCAGCCGGAATAAATCAGATTTAAAAGGTACAAATTTAGGGTTTCAGCAGTCATCTTGCAGCAGGGTCGGCCTTTCTAGAAGAGGGGCGATTTTAATAATGAAGGGCTCTTAAAAATCAGAAAAAATACACAAAAAGGGGCGCCCAAGCTTAAGGAACCCAGCCACACTTTCAGTGATCAAAAAGGCAGCAGATTTGAGGAGATTCGAACATGTTTATGAAGTTGCTTTTTGGCTGAAAGTAATGAACAACAGCTGCATGTCATCAGATCTTTTCGGATATGGCTGTAATAGTTTGTTCTTTGAATATTGTGCAATAAAACTTATAATGGAGGATCTATTATCATAGTTGTTTATATTTCTTTATGTCATGCATTTCATTTTTTATATAAACATTACAAAACACAAAAAAAACAGAAAACCTTTATAAAACAGCAAACACACAAAACAAAAAAATCAGCATTGGAAACAAGGGCACGAAGTGTTCTTACAGGAGCTGATTTGCTCATGCTTGATTTTATTTCTCTATTGTGGATTTTGAAAGTTTCTTGTGGAGAAAAACCCTACGGGAAATCAGTTTTGGTAATGGAAGACCTACCCTAGCTGGTTGCAAGTGGAGCCACTCAAGTTTCACATTTGGATTCAATGATTGAAGATTACAAAATTTGTTAGGTCTTGTTCCAAGACAAATTTCTGAGTTAAATGATCAAAGAGTTGCAAGAAAACATGTATGTTGTGGTAGGATGAAGACTGTAACATCCCCAATGGGATCTGCCCTAAGATTCTGGAATTAAATTTCTGATTTTTGCCCTAGATTTCTGCACTTTAGATTTCTGCTAAAAACCCTAATTTGTGATTTTATTTTCTGCTCTTAAACAGATACTTACAGCGAACATAGACATGCCCAAACATGACAAATAATGATAGCAAATGATGCTGCAAGTTGATAATCATTACAAGCATGAAATCCACCATGAAATACACAATGTAGCGCAACCAAATTAAAACAACAAATCTGATTTTCTGAAATTAAACTCTGCTGCTACAAACTGAAAGTTCTGATCTGATTTTTACAATGGATTCTAGGGTACAACATGCCAAATAATGCCCAGATTTTCTGCACTATAAATCAGATCTAAACTATGATTAAACATACCAAACATATGCAAAACAGTTCTCAAATATCAAACCCTAGATGGGTGAAATTCCTCCTTGACAAGTGTTTTGGGTACGCTAGAATGGGAGAACTAATTAGGCATACCTTTAGTTCATTGAATGCCTTCTCTTGATCCTCTATCCATGTAAATGTTTGGCCCTTCCGTGTAAGTATATCCAACAGGTAGGATATTTGAGCAAAATTCTTTATGAAGCATCAATAGAGACCGACATGGTCCAAGAAGCATTTCACTCCCGTTACATCCCTCAATGCCTCCATTTGTACGACTACCCTTATTTTATCTAGGTCCGTTTTTAGCCCTGCTTTGCAAACTATATCCTAGTAATTTGCCTTGGGGCACCATGAATCAGCACTTCTTCAAATTTAGAGCCAACCATGAGGACTTGCATCGTTCCATACATTTCACCAAAGCCTTCAAGTGCATTTATTGGTCACTGTATATTGACCAATCATCCAAGAATGCTTTAAAATTTCCTATGGAAATCTTATCAAAGATACGAAGGATTATCCTCTAAAACATACCTAAAGCATTAAATAGTCCAAACGACATCCAATTGTATGCATATACTCCATCCTCCACTACAAATGTAGTTTTCAATTTATCTTTTTCTGCAAAACAAATTTGGTTATATCTCAAGAAGCCATCCATGAAAGAGTAGATCTCGTGACCCATGACTTCTTCAAGGATTGAATCGGTTAAGGGAATTGAAAATGGGTCCTTGATAATGACTGCATTTAGGCTTCTAAAGTCTACACATACCCATATTTGTTAGGACTCTTTTTTGAGTGATATGACGATTGGGGAGATACAATCACTACTATCCACATTGAAGATTATTCTTGCCTCTAGCATCTTCTTTATTTCTTCTTGCACTTTCGTTGCATAGTTTTGTTCATTTTATATGGTTGTTTTCATAGTGGTTGTGCTCTTGTTACTAAAGGTATTTTGTGCATGCATAGCTTCAATGGTACTCCCTTCATATCTTTGTATGTCCAAGAGAATCATCTTTATTCTCCTTAAAAAATTTAAATGCCATCACTTTGAGTATTGGGTCCTAGTCATCTCCCACCATAATCACTTGAGGGTTATCTTTGTCTCCAAGATTTAATTTGTCTGTCTTTGGTTCTTCATACTCTATCATCTTATCCCATTCAAAGTCATGGGCTGGTGTATCATTCAACTTCGCAACTCCCTCCTTGTACTCCTCATACTTCGGAGGGAACTTGTGGCTTGTTGTCACCTAATCTTCTTCTTCTATCTCTGCAATTTGTATCATGTTGCAATCTTGCTAGAATAGTTCATCATATTCTAATTGCTAGTGGAAAAGTATGCTTAAAGAACCAATTTCATCTTCAGAATAATGTTGGAGGTCTAGTATCCCTTTGTCATTTGAGTCCATGCACCCTCATTTTTTTTGTCCATGTTCCTCCTCCCTCCAACTCTAAATCGAAGGCGACCTCCCACTCACTACCTGGTTCTTCAAGTCAATAACATACTTTCTGCGCTTATTTTCTATTGAAAAAGTCTTCTTTTTCTAGTTGTGATCCGCCTTGGCTGCTATCAGCCATCCTCTCCCTAGTAGTGCATCATATGCTTTTTTCTCTAAGAGAATGACCACAAAGTTTAACAAAAATTGTTGGGTTCCAGCCATTACCTTTGTGCCATTAGCATCCCTAATTGCTTGATTCCATGTTAATCAGCTCACACGAGTTGTAAGGTTGGTGGCCTGAGAGTTGATTTCCCCCAGCACTTCCATGTGTCTTCCGATAACACATTTACTCCCGATCCTCCATCCACGATTGTGTTTGTCAAGGTCATCCCCAAGATCTCCATATGTACAATGGCTGATTTCTTCCCCACGTTGACTGCCAATATCATCGAGCCAATGACTTTTCTCCATGTGGTGGTGGCAGTCCTATTATTATGTCTACGCTCTTGCCTTCTTGTTTTTTTATTTTGGTCATCCCCCATGGAACTAGTGATTGCCACTCATTACTGTGGCATACACTATAAGAGGTTTGCTATTCATATAGGTATAGTGGTTTGCAATACTTGTCTTACAATATTTTTATCCAATTCTAACCGTGTAGAGGTACTTGTTGTTTCGTTGGAATGTCTTCGTTTCTTTGCCAAAGCTTGCTCTACTGTCGCCTTTGCCTCTTGGAGTCTTTCTCTGTACAAGGGTTTGGATATATCGCCTTCTTAGCTTAAACTCAGGTAATGGCTAGGACTGCTTTGTCTTGTCTTCCACAGCTAGCATATTAATGCTTCCTTTTTGTTTTGGACAATTTGTGTCCTCATGGTCACCTAGTCCGCACCATTTGCATAACATTCTAGCCTTGTTTTGGTCACTTTGACATTCTTTGGCAAAATGTCCCCACTTGTTGCATTTCTGGCATTGAGTCATGGGTCTACCATTAGCATCATATTGAATTCTACTTCTTCTCCCGCTATTATTGTTAAATCGGCTAGTGTTTCCTCTTATTACAATACCTACAAGGTGATGCATTATGATTGTTGTTTTGCTGCTTTGGCATCGTAGTCGATGGTGTGGACTATTCACCTTGTATGAAGAGCACTTATGCGCTTATTGTTTTTAAATTATATGGGCATTCTTTGATAGAATGGCCCAAAACTTGGCAGATGTCACAAAATATTTTCTTGGGGCAATTTGTTTTTATGTGGCCCTCATTTTTGCATTTGGTACACCACAAATCTTTGCTTTACTCAGTAGCTTCTTTCTCTACTTTCAACTCTTTAATCATTCGCATTCCGCCTCAAGGTTTGGACATTTTAGATACATTGTCACTGATTTCCTCCAAACTATCATCTTCATTTGTTTTTCACTTCCCTCAAGAGGATGTTTTCTCCTCACTCTATATGTCCATTGCTCGATTATAAGCATCAACATAGGAGGGGGTACAATTTTCATTTTTTTCTTAATGAAGGAATTAACCCTTCGATAAACCACCTCTTCTTCAATCCATTTGCAAGTTGGCTTTCCACCCTCACAAAAATTTCTTTGAGCCTATTATTGTAAGTTCTTATGTTTTCATGTTTCCCTTGTTTAGTATTGTAGATCTCCATTACAATTTTGTTATCATCTCTCAAAAGTTAGAATTCCCCTTGGAATGCTCTTTTGAGTGGATCCCATGTAGCTTTATGGGTTGCATCCTAAGTTACCGATTCGCCACTCCCAGCCTTCGAATACGATACGATTCGTACTGGATTCGAAATTCGGGTTCGATTCGGGTCAGATTCGGACAGGATTCGGAATTTTGACTGTGGATTCGCTGCGGATTCGTCCAGGATACGCCGAGGCGAATTTGAGGCGAATCCAGCAGAAAAAGTGTGTTTTTTTCCAAAAAAAAAAAAAAAAAATTTGACCAAAAGTTGATTTCTAAGTAATAAAATATTAATTCCAACCCTAATTTTTGCCTCTAAACACATCTAATGATGCTAATGATGCTGCTTTTTTTGATGACCCATATGATTCAGATTGATCAATGATCAATAATGACTGATTGTAAACACTTGACATTTTTATGTTTGAACTTTAATTTATAATTTTATATCATGACATTCGACTTTTGAGTATCACTAATATTTTAATATTTGACTATGAAAGTGGTGATGTATTTTTGCTATGTTATTAGACTATTAATATGGTGGTGTATTCTAAACTCAATTACTGCTGCAAATATGTATATATTTCTGATTTTTTTATGTTTTTTGTATTGCCGAATCCAAGCCGTACCCAACCCCAATTTTTTATAAAATCTTTAAATTATCTTAACTAAAAAATAAAAAAATAAAATGAAAGATTTTATAAAATATTCTTTTAATTAGGGTTCAAGGTTACAGTTAGGGTAATGGCTATGGTTCATTAGGTTAGAATTACAATTAGGGTTCTAAGATAAAGCTTAGGCTTTGGGTTAGGGTGAGGGTTATGATTAGAATTAGAGTTAAGGCTCAATTAGGGTTAAGGTTAGTGTTAGGGTTCAATCAAGATTAAGATTCTAATATGGTTAGGGTTAAATTAGGCTTAGGGTATAATTAAGGTTATGGTTCAATTAGGGCCAAGGTTCAATTAAGGTTAGGTTTAAAATAGGGTTAAGGTTAGGGTTTAATTGGGGTTACAGTTGTATTAATATTCAATTAGGGTTATGGTTCTAATAAGGTTAGTGTTTAATTAGGGTTAGTGTTAGGGCTTAAAAAGGGTTAGGGTTTGATTATGATAAGGGTCTGCGTTAGGGTTTGGGTTAAGGCTCAATTATGGCTAGAGTTATTATTACCCGGAGAGAAAATTATGTAATCAACTTTTCAATAGATTACAAAAACTAGACTTCAGCCACAACTATGTGAGATAAAATCTCTCCTTTCAAAAAGGGGAGGTGCCCTTCTTACTACTAACATAAGCTATGATAAAACTAACAAAGTATTTACAAAATGCACACTATACTTACAAAATGGGGGGGTGTGTCACATTCATGCTTCTCTCTTTTTTCAGAGAAGATGTTTTACAATGCTTCATGGTTGGAAGTCCTAATCCAAGACAACTTTAAACTTAACAACGATAAGTAATGCCAATAAATCTATCTTGTCAAAGCAAAGCATAGAGATACTAGATATGATTAATGATAAAAAAGAAAAGAAAAGGGAAGGCTCACAAAGGCACAAATTCATTTTGTCACTGATGGATCTGTGAAATATGTACTATTTGTTGCATTAGGAGCACAAATTCTTCTTAGATGCATCAATTCCTCAAACAACATGAACAATTACAAGCACAAAGTCTTGTAGATCTTTCAACAAAATTATCCAAACATAAACATAAATCCAAATAAGGAATGTAACACAAAGTCTACATAAATTACTTGAAGCCCTTCAAAGATCATCTACTAATCACCACCAATAAGATCAATTCACAAGATTATCGAATCCAAAAAAAAGTATGGTTTGCAATTCTCTTCTTTATTGATCAGATTTCATTCACAAAGTATGAACACAAAGTTGCATAAAGCTGCTTCAAAAGGGGTAGCACTTCGTTGCAAAAATACTAAAGGTAAATATTACAATAGAGATCCCTCATATTTATAGAAGAGAGGAAAGAGCTAATATAGGAAATTAGTTGAGTAAAATTAGGAAAGTTAGGTGAGAAAAAATAGGAAACCCTAACTTTGACTAAGTCAATGTGTAATTCATCTTTGTGAAATTACTTCTCATACTTTTGGTGCAATTACATTTGACAAAAAGACATTTAAGATGTCGTAAAATATTTACAAGATGCATAAAGGGAAGCATCAAAATGTTCAACACTGGGAGATCAAGAATCTTCATGGTTCCTTGCTTGGGTGCAAAAGTCTTCATACTTCTTTCTGGTCTCTTGCATGAACTTTTCATCCAGACCAAGGGTGTAATCCACAATGGTGTGAATCCTCATGATTGATTTCCTAGCAGATGAGTGGACCTTTTTGCACCTGTCAAGATGCATCTTGAGGTTTTCAAGAGTGAGCCTTGTATCACAAAGAACATGCATAGAGGCTTCTGAAAAGTACACACTCTCTACTTGATTCATGATGGCTTCTTTGAAGGTCTCGGGAAAGTTCTGTGGCCGGAAGGAAAATATGGTTCTCTTCAAGGAGCTCGCCTTGTAAATCCTTGATTCTTTTTTCAAGGATAACATGATGTAGCCCGACATTTTCTGTACTTGATGGAGATATTTTGTAAGAGATTTTATTGTTTGAATACGATGCTTCAGTGATTCTCTTACTTCAATGTATTTCTCCTTGTCGGGGATCACCCTAGCTTCCACCAATTTGTTGATATTTACCTATTTCATTTGTGACCACAACAACAATAATTTTTCCATTTATTTAAGCTCTTGGGAAAGAAAACCTTCCTCCTTATCTAGCTCTAATTTGAGCTGGGATATTTGAGTGGCTTTTTAGTCCGTAGCAATTATAATTTGAGAACCATATTCTATAATCTTATTAATAAAATCTTATAACACTCTGCCTTTGGAGGCAAGCTTCTCAACCTTCTTATCAGTTGGGTCCTCAACGATTACCATTTCCAATGGTTATGCATTACTTTAAGATCCTACAAGTTCCCTTACAATAGTGGCATAATGTTATGTCCTCTGTTTGTACAAGTTTCGAGCTTGCTCCATTTTGTCCAGTCTTCCTGCTAGTATACTCAAGGTCACTTGCGCATCTTCCTTGGCACTTTCATTTGTGACCTCACCAAGCTGGACTCTTGTCACTGTGTAGTCCTCCATATTGGCATCCCCTTCCTCTTGAGGTGGTACGCCAATCTCTGCATACTTTTGGTCGGATTTATCAACATGAAGCTGTGAATACACTTTTTCTTTTTTCTTCCCCTTGGATTTTGGAGGGGCTATCTCTTCAAGAGCAAGCTCTTTTGGAGAGATCATTTTCTTTTTCCGCTTTGATACTTGAGATACCAACCAGGGGGGAAGAGAGGAGATATGAGTTTCTTGGTTGACCGTCGACTCTCTTGTCACCGCCACTTCTGAAGAAATGACTGGTATAGTGATAATTGGCATAGTGTCTTTCATTACTGCCCTAGTAACTTATACATTGAGCTGATTATGTATGGATTCATTCATGAACCTATGAAACTCAACTTCTGAAGTGAGATCATAGGATGGAGATGACAAGTTGGGAATGGAGGACTGAGGGCTTGCTAAATTTTCAATCGTCTATATACTTGTCATTGAAGGATTATCCAATATGGTCAATGTTGTAGGGGGTGGTGCAATGTCCACTAAGGGTGTGGTAGATGTAGGAATAGGTGATGTAATAAAAGGTAGTGGAGGAGTGTTTGCAATAGGACGTGTGTGAGGAATGTTTGAAGTTACAAGCAATGATGTCTGGGGAAGATCTTCAACTACATTCTCTAGTGGAGACATAATTCATTCTTCATCATGCTTGAGTTCCCGTTGATTACCCTCTTCGTCTTCTAACTCTTGTTCACCTTCAAAATATTCTTCCTTATTAGATTCTGTCTCTTCTGAGTCTTCTTATTCAACAGATTGATCACATAAATTTTTTTCTTCATCAGAATCTATCTCTTGGGAAACAAACCTCTTTCCTTTCGAGTGGGACATTTTAGATTTCATTGTTTCTTCTTCTCGGATGGTTTGAGCATCCTTTTTGCCAACAGTGAACTTAATCTTGGGGCCTCTTTGGGAAGAAGTGGGAATAGACACCGATCTATTTTTCATGTGGGGTTCTTGTTGTTGATTGGCTTCTGCTCCAGATTCTTCTCCTTTAGATTTTATTCTAAAAGTTTTCATCTCAAAGCCATGCTTGTGTAGCCACTCTACACTATTAGCTAGTATTGGTGCCAACCTCTCTCTGATGGAAATGTTTTCCTTCTTGGACCATTGGATTGTAGGAAAAGGTTTCTTGGAGATTTCTTGTTCATCGTAAGAAGTGTTCATAATGTCACCAAGATCTGTGGAATCCTCTGGTAGGTCAGCAACACCAAGGTCTTTGATCTGTTGTATGGTTAGTCTGCAAAAATCCATCTTACAGATAGCCTCTTCATTTATGCAATCAACCCAGATGTCCTCAAAGTGGTACCTGTGCTTGTGACCCCTTTTTAGCCTCTTCTTTACATTATGGTAATTGAAATCAAGTCTATATCTATAGGTCCTAATTGTCATGACCTGCATCTCTACATAGACTAATTTGGATTTTTTTACACTTTTGATGGTACACCTATCGATTGTTAGTGGAAACTTAAATCTCGGCTTGTGGATCCTTTAATGTTCCTTGTGCATTCAAATCAATTGTTTACATAACTCCATGGGTATCCACTTGTCTAAAGGATATATGGGAAACATGTAAGGGAACCTAGTGTAGCATCTGACCCTTATACAAGTAAAAGTTAAAAATTGTAGGAATATGCATCTAACTTTACTTACCACTTTGTAGGCCTCATCAGACACTCTCTTCTGCTTGAGAGTCGGGTCAAAGCTGAAAAGAAGAGGCACAAAGAAAGCATCAGTGACCCTCCTAAAATGGTGAAGGTTTTCCTTTAGTTCTAGTTGATATAAATATTTGTACACAGGTGTAGAAAGTCGGTTCCCTCTTGTAGATAAACTTGGGAATTGTCTCATCACGACTGTATCATACATCAAGTAAGAAGTCATATAGAACTTCAAGGTGGTTGGCACATTTATTAGTTGTTCATGGATTGCATCACTGATTTGTTTTCCCCAATCAATATGAGCATTCTATCTTCTTATGATTTGAATGTACTCGTACATCCAGTCCTAAAAATGAGACATTTCAGGCAATCCCTTAACTTTGCTCAAGAGTGTTATCATGTCCCTGACATCTTCTTTGAAGTCACTTCGTGGAAGTCCCTTCATCCATCTTGAAATAGTATGCCTGGGTTCTTTCAACCGTTGGCTATTGATCAAGTACTTAGCCTTGTTTGGATATGAGTCATAGACTTCTTGTGTTTGTTGTATTCAAATTTCAGTGTACTAAATTCTATCTGAGGGATCTGAAAACAATATCAAAAAAATCCAGGTCTAGTCTCAATATCTCCTACCCAAAAGAGTCAATCACACTTCTGCTTTCCTTGATGTAATGGGACACAACTTTGAGGATGAACTCTGTATGTTGTGCAAAAGTAGGGAAAGTAGACACAAGGTGTAGATTATTGTGCACAATGGATCTCAAGGAGTCTTCAAGAAGATTTTGCTTGATCCTCTTTACAAAATCAACGAGGTCTTGATGACCAACCTCAATGTCTTTTATCTCATCCACCTTTGAAATTAATATTGTCGGCAGATAAAAACCTTGGTATTTGTATTTTATTTTTCCTTCAACCTTTGAAGATGATGGAGGCTTCTTGGCTGTCATATGAGAGCAACTGGATCAAGAGATGCAATCTTCGAGGATCCCTCAACGAGATCTGAAAAGGAACTACAAAGATGGTGAATCAACAAACGTTAGTCAAAAAAAAAACATTGGGATGCATGAAGCAAGCAACAATGTTGAGAAAGTGTGATATGAGTGATGAGGCACATAAAACAATGCAAGAGCGAAGAAACGAGCTTCAGAGCGAAGATAGAACAATTTTGGAAAGTTTTAATGAAAAAATGTCAAAAGTGTAAGGGCGTTGAAATATCATCACCCTTGCACTCGGAGAGATGAATTTAAGTGTAAGGGCATTGAAAATCAGCGCCCTTGCACTTAACTTGCAAGTTTGGTAAAAAATGTCAGGGCGCTGAAAATCAACACCCTAACACTTGACTTCATATTGAACGTTTTTCAAAAAGTGTAGTGGCGGGTTTTTTTAACAACAGTGCATTGAGAGAAATGAAACTCAATGTGAAAAGTGTCAAAGTGTAAAAATGTAATTATGCTGAGAATATTCGCTTGAGCATTCAAAATGTGATGAAATCATGATTTTGAATGCTAAGGTTTACAAATTTTATAATCTTGTGAAGACCATGTTGCTGAGAATCAAACACGCACAAAGAGTAAAGAGAAAGATCAGAGAAACGTCTCATTTCAAAAACCTAGGGAATCGAATGGAGAAAGAACACGTGGAGAGACAAGAGAAAAAGAAAATGATGGGAGGAGAAAACAAGGCTCTTAAGATATGGAAAAGCAAACGATACACAAAGAGACTCATATTTCTTCTTATTCACAAATACTTATAAAATAAAAAGAGATATACAAAGCCGTTTTCTCTCAAAAAAAGAAAGAGAAAGAAGAAAACATGGAAAAATGGAGGAATGATGTACCTAAAAGAACAATTGGCGACCAAGCTCAAAATAATGAAAAATCTTCAAAAACCACGAGTTCACAGGGAGAAAGATGGATGCCCAACACGTTGGAGATGAATAAATGAAGATAAGAATGAAGTGGAGTGACTTAAAATCACTTTTAAGTGATTCACAAATGAACAAAATTCATGCATCTAATTAAGGCGTGTAAATTGGAGGGAACTGGAAAAAATGTAGTCGGGTCAAAAAACACTGCCCAAGGCAAAAAAATGGCTAAGTATAGAGACTTGGTGTAAGGGCACTAAAAATTAGCGCCCTTGCACCAAGTCAAATTTTCACTTAAGTGCAGAGGCGTTGAAAAAGTCTGCCATTGCTTTTTTTACACTTAGAAAATTTTCTTCAAAATGTTAGAGCACTTTTTTTTCGGAGCTTTTGCACTTTTCACAATTTCACTAAGTATGAACAATGAGCGTTCGCTAAGATACTCGATTTCAAAGGTCTTTGCTAAAAAAATGCAGAGGGATGCTCAAATGGAGTGTTTGAGACTTTGGAATGCACTTCGAGGTGGATTTAAAACTACCTCGTTTTGCATGCTTGAACATTAGGAACCTAGGAAACAGACAAGTTTCTTAGGGGGGTTATCCATGAAATGAGCACTGTTAGATTCCATGATAATAGTTAGGGTTTGGGTTAAGGCTCAATTATGGCTAGGATTATTATTACCTGGTTCTAGAATAAATCTTATGGTTTGGGCTTGGGTTGGGGTTGGGATTGGGGTTAAGGTTAGTATTAGGGTTAGGGTAGGGTTAGAGTTTGATTATGGTTAATGTTAGGGTTCAATTAGGGTTATGTATCTACAATAAAGCTTGGGGTTAGGGTTAGAATTATGATTCAGTTATGGTTAGGTTTCAATTAGGATTCATTTAAGGTTAGGGTTAGGGTTAGGATTCAATTAAGGTTTGGTTAAGGTTAAGGTTAGATTTTTTAGTTAGGGTAAGGTATAGTGTTAGGGTTAGGGTTCCATTAGGTTTGTACAATTCAATTATGGTTTAAGGTTAGGGTTAGGGTTCAATTAGGGTAAGGATTGAATTAGGGTTATGGTTTGTGTTAGGGTTAGTGTTGGAGGGTCAGGTTAGCATTAAAATTCATGTAGAATTTGGGTTAGGGTTCAATTAAGGTTCACTTAGGCTTTGGTTTAAGTTTCAGTTAGGGTAAGGGTTAGTATTAGTGCTAGGGTTAGGTTTACATTAGGCTTTAGATTCAATTAGGGTTTAGGGTTAGCATTATTATTTAGTTAGAGTTATGATAAGGTTTAGGGTACAATTAGGGTTAGGGTTAAAATTAAGGTTATACAATAAATATTAGGGTTTAAGTTAGGGTTAAAATTCAATTAGGATTCAAGGTTAGCGATAGGGTTAAGGTTAGGTACAATTAGGGTTCAATTAGAGTAAGGGTTAGGGTTAGGATTCTATTAGGTCTAGGGTTAAATAAAGGTTACAGTTCACTTAATATTATGATTCAATTAGGGTTAGGGTTCAATTAGGGCTAGGGTTAAAATAGGGTTACATTTTATTTAGGGTGAGGGTTAGGTATAAGGTTCAACAAGGGTTAGGGTTGAATTAGGTTTAGGTTGATTAGTTAGGGTTAGAGAACAATTAAGGCTAGGGTTACAATTATACAATAAAGCTTCAGGTTAGGGTTAAGGTTAGTATTAGGGTTAGGCTTAGGTTAGGATTCCATTAAGGTTAGGGTTAGGATTAACCCTAACCCTAACTCTAATGTTATTCCTAAACCTAAAACTAATATTAATTTTTAATCCAAACATTAACACTAACATTATTTGTAATTTGAACATTAACACTAATTATAACTCTAACCCGAACATTAACATAGTTTTATATCTACCCTAATCATAGTCATAATTCTAAAACTAACACTAATACCAACCTAATTGAACCCTAACCCTGACCCTAATACTAACAATTACTCCAATTTAACCCTACAATAACTCCAAGATTTGTCATAAAACCTTAACCCTTACCCCAACCCTAACCTTGATTGTAACCTAACTAAATTATAGCCCTAACCCTAATTTAAATCCATACCTAACTCTAGTTGAATCTTAACCATAAAAAAATTGTATCCCTAATTGAGTCCTAAACTTGTTGGGAGTAGGATGCCATTTAATTGCAATCCTAAACATATTTCATGTATCTCCTAAGTCCTTGGAAAGTGTTCACCAACACTAGGATTAAAAAAAGATTAAATTCAAATGAAATGAACATGTAAATTGACATTTATAATTATTACTAAATAATAGGAACATTAGGGGACATCCATTTTGAGATCCTACAAGATAGGAGCACATGGGGCACCCACATCGAAGGTGGAACCCACCTTGCTTTAGTTAACTGTTTGGAGGATTGGTAACACTTCAGTAATGCATGTTTTGTTCCTAAAAAATAGCGATTGATATTTACATGAGTGGAGTGGCATTATCAATTCAGTATTAGTTCAGTTCAGTTCAGTTCAGTTATGGTTTAATTATCTTCAGTTGCATGCTAGTTAACTTGAGTTGCATGACTAATGACTTCAGTTGCATGATAAATAACATGTGGATGCTTTCAGTTAAGTGGGGATGATCAATCATGCATGATGTTTGCATGAATTGATGTACATATATGTTTTAGTTAACTAAGATTGAATTGGACCCACCTTTGGGTGCCCAATCTGGCATCTTTAAGTTAACATCTTTTGCATGAGAAGATATTTACAAGGATTAGTTAAGTGGGCCCATTATTGGGTTCCAAGTTTGAGGTGATGCTTGCAAGATATTTTCTTGACCAACGATAAGTTAAGTGTTCAGTTTGGGGTGCCTAAATTGAGGAGACTTTGGTTTTGAATTCATGTTATAGTGTGGAACTTTACTTTGACAATCTAGGCATGGTTTTTTTGTGAGGGGCTTTATGCTCTTGTATTTGATAACTCTTAGGAGTTTACAATGCTCATAATTGTTTATTTATTGCAGCAATTGCATCAGAGTTTTCATAAATTTATTAGGCTAAGCTTGTGCATGTGTGAGGGTTTGAAGCATGGTATGTGATGTGTGGATTCATGCTTGGTCACATGGAATGCATGGATAGCTTGTGCTATAGAAATTGTATGAGAGTTTATTGAAGGTTGTGAAGAAGGATTATTGAAGGCAAGGAAGCATATCAATCAAGAATTGATACAATATTATTGTAATGTTGTTATAAGGTTAAATAATACAAGCACTATTGATTCTGGTGGAGTTTTTCCTGAAAGGGTTTTTCCACATATATGTTGTGTCACTTCTATCTTCTTGTCTCATTATTTTACAATCTTTTGTCTTTTTCTACAATTGGTAAAATTGATCTAAACAAAATAATCATGCACAAAGAATTGATCTAAATAGATTAATCAATCACAAAGAATTGTGACAAAGAATACTTAATTAAATCTACAGTCACATAGGTTTACAAGTTTTAAGCTACAATTTCACCTTCATTTTCAACATTTGGTATCAAAGCTAATAGTTGGGTAGAGTTTGGGACACCTTTCTCTTAAAATTTTGAAGGTTTCTTGGTTGTAGTGGGAGATTGTACTATTGTGATATTATAGATTTATAAAAGAAGTGTGTTTTAATCTTCTTGGTTTAGAGATTATGGTTATGCTTGACCTTTTGGGATTTGTATCATTAACAACTTATTTGATTGTATTGAGGCCATGGATGATCTTCATTTAGGGGATGGTTATCACGATGTCATGGATAGCTTGGTTACATGTTTCAGTGGGAGTTTTTGATAGTGATTGTTTGATGTTTATCTTGTTGTCATGTATAGCTCGGTATCACAGTTTAGTGGGAGCTTTGGTAGGATATGGTTATCATCGTATAATTTGAAGAGGTTTTAACGTCTTGTTTCATGGAGGACCCTTAAAGTCTTTGGTAAAGGTATTGTTCTTCCTTTGGAGAGGATGCAATTTTTTTTCGGTTTGGAGTATTAATCATTGAACCATAAAAAATAAAGATATGCTAAGAAGGGAAAGATGATTCCCCTTTACTAGGCCCTTAGGGTTTTTCACCTAAAGAGCACTTGGTTTAGGAAATGGATCTCTTTCACCTTAATGATATACCTTTTTGGGTGAGTTCCTTCAAAGAGGGGAGATTGTGATGTGTGTGAATGTGTCTGAGTGCTAGAAATGGAAAATAGAAACTAACTATGAATGTAAAACCTAAAGAATGCAACTATGCTGGAAAACACATAATGATATGGAAGTATGTACAAGATAGCCTAAGAAATATAAATTAAAATAAGACATAAATGAATGAGATAGTATGTGTCCACTTGGAATTTGAAGAAGGATCTGATGGAGGTCTGGAATGCTGATGAAAATGCTACAAAATCCGAAAGGGACACTTGTGCCAATTTGGGCGACCTAGTCCCAAATTTGAGAAAACTGGTCTAAAGCTCGTTTATGCCAAATGGGCGGCTGGAAATGTGAAAATCACAAAAAAACCTATCTAGTGGGACTAGGTCATCATTGTTGGTGACTTAGTCCTCTTCCAAATTTCTGAAGGGGAAACGAAAGCACCCGGTTTGCAGCTTGGTTCTTCATAGTTGTCCGCTTTTGAAACTCTGATATTCGGACCTGAAAGTGATTTTTGGTGGATGTTTGGAATTTGCAAGCAAGGAGAGGTCTTCACAAGTCTTCAAAGTCTTCAATGATCTTCAAAGTACCTAAATCTGCAAACACACAAGGAGAGAGAGAAAATGTTGATTTGTTGGGGATTGGAGGTTTGCCTTGGTCAAACCCTTTTTAGGTAACTAAACTAAAATGCATAGAAACATGAAACAATGGAGTAATGGAGTAAGTTACCTTGCCATGATGAGAGATCTTGTGTTGTTGCAACAATCAACCCTTGAATGCTTCATAAAATATGTCTTGTTGACTCAGAATGCTCAAACCCTAGCTTGCTTGAGAAGGAGTGGATGAGAGATGAGAGGAGTGTGAGTTGAGTGATGCATAATATGATGAATTAGGGTTTTGAGGCTTATTTATACAAGTTGTGCCCTAATTTTCATGAAATAAAACCATACAGGCCGACCTTAGGGTTTTAGAGACAAAATCTCGAAATAATTTTAGGTTAAATTTGAATTTTATGCCACATGGGACTAGGTCACCCAAGTGGCGACCCAGTCCACCTAGGAATTTTTCATTGCTTTTCAGAGATTAAAATTTGGTTATTAATGTTTGTGGGGATTGTCTCAGAAAACACACTAAAATAAGGCATGTATGTGTATTAAGGGGTCATTATAGCATAAGAAAGGGTTAATTTAGTGATGAAAAGCCTAAGAAAGCATGAAAATGTTTTACAACACCTTACAAAACTTTGGCACAAGGCTTGGAAAGGGGTAGAAAGAGGTAGAAAAAGGTCCAAAATCCATAGGCAAAGGTCCAAATGAGTGAAAAGTGTCAAAGGCTACACTTTTTGGCGACACAATCATTTTCTTTGAGCTTCATGATTATGCAGGTTATATTTAAAGTTGGAATGGAATGATTGGTGGGTGCTCATGGATACTTAAGAGACTTGGGTTAAGCTGGATATTTCTTATGTTAAGAGATATGTGTTGGAATGGTTACTTGTTATAAAAAACATTCAACAATAAATACCAAGGAGCCTGCACCTAGAAATGGATGTGAGTCCATCATAGACCTAATGAGAAGGTTGTCTTTATTGAAAGCCTATATTGCTTGGTTTTGTATGCACGGGACAATCTTGTATCCCACTCTTGGTCTACTCAGTAGGTAAATGATCTAAGAGGTGTTTCCTGCTTGATTATTAGATGTATTATTTATATGTATCTTGACTTCTCATATGCATTAGTCTTGAAAATTGTGTTGTAAGGGATTTTTGCGAAGTAGATGCATGATTTTATGTATTTCCATTGTTCTCCTTGCAATCTTGAACCTAAGTTAGTTATGAGGATTTGGGTAGGAGAGATATGGGAGATAGTTAGTGGCTTTGGGAATATTCCCTTTTGTTGTGGGAATGTTTGGCTAAGTTTGATCTACTTTCTGTGAGAGGTTTGCATCTAAGTTTTTCCATGTTTTATTATAAGTTGAATGGTTAGATGTTGATATCATTTCAATTTGGGAGTGTTGAAGGAGATCTTACTTTACGTAGTTTGGCACATGTTAGTGTGGTATAAGAACATGGTTTGATTTGCAATTTCTCTCTTTGTGGAAATATTGTCTTCTTCTTGAAGGTTCTTGTGTTAAGAGAGATGTATTTTGCATATCATTGTATGCTTCTTTGACACTATGATAAAGGATTTAGCCACATCCTCTATGTGAAGTGCTATAGGAGGACTTGTTAATGTTGTGATCTTGTTTTCAAATTTGACATTACCCATGCAGTGGGAGTTCTAGAAGGTATATGTGTTATGTATGAGAGGGGAACCTCTCTTGGACTGGTTACACTTTATTGCAATGAGTTACTTCAGAGGTTTTTTATTGCATGTCTATGTGTGTTATTACCTTGAAGTCTTATTTTGCAAGATGGTGGATATACAAGGATTTTTTTGCAGATTTGGGTTGTTATTTTGATAACATGAAGTTCTACCTAGGATAATTTGGTTATATAGACTTGGGAAAGGTATTCATTGAGAAAATTGACACTTTGATCAATTCTACAGATAATTTCTTGTAAATGTAATCAAATCTTCTTATCAAACTAGGAGCCTAAGGATTATAGGATAATTCTAAGTGTAAGAATTTCAAAATTCTAAGTCAGATTTATTTCTCTTATGTTGAATGTGTTGATTGCAAAACATTTATATATTTCGATGTTTGCATATCAATGAGGGAACCACCTTAAATATGTTGGAGACCCACCTCTACAAGAGACACGTCTCATGAGAGGATGTGTCTCCACAAGTGGAGACACGTCCGCTCATGGGACGTGTCCCTTTGGGCGTGCGGGCTCCAAGCACAACCGATTAACATTCGGTTATCAAACTAACACACATATAACCTTATATAGGTGGCAGATATATATTATATGAGTTCTGATTTTATTCAATGCATAATTTGAACATCATTTATTATTTCGAATCTTATACATGCTTATAAATTTGAATTACTTATTTTCCAGAAATATTTATATGAAGAGTAATTTTGATCACATATAAATGATGATGATGCAATCAACAATCATCATTTATATCTGACTGAAGCTACCTTTCATCAACACTCCCTCTTAGCTAGGGAAGATATTTCAAATCAAATAAGTAGGGATATCACCTTCACACGTGATATCGAAGATATGATATGATATCTCAATATTGTCAGGTCACATGACATTCTTCATAACACATCTTCATTATGGTATGTGCATTAACATCAAGTCACATGATGTCTACCATAATTCATGGCATATCCACGAATATATAATTATCCACCATGATTATCTCTTAAGGATCACAATGATCTTTAGATGACATCAAGTCCCATGATATCCATCAAAGTGTCCAAGAGATACTATCATGACATGTCCACAGATATCAAGTCACATGAAATCTATCGTGATAGTTCAACTCATCATTGTAGAGTCGTCACTTTACAATGTCAAATACAAGTGTTCATGATTAGAAAGATCATCACCTTTCAATAATGTACACAGGGGGAGTAGGCCCATAAGGTCATGGAGTCACACACATGACAAAAGAATTTACACATTAAACATCTTTACATATATTAGTATAAATTTTATAAACAATTTGAATTTCAACATAATATCAAATTATATTTCAACCATACCAAGTTTCTTCCTGAAGTGCTCTACCTTGATTCAGGAGAGAGGTTTGGTGAGAATGTCTATTGTTTGATCATTTGTACTAACATACTCCAACTGGATCACTTTCCTTTCCACCATGTCTCTTACATAATGATAGGGGATCTCAATGTGCTTAGATCTATCATGGAAGACAGGATTTACAAAGAGTTTGATGCAACTCTGATTATCACAATGAATGATTGTAGGATTCAAGGGCTCACCAAAGCATAGAGCCTGCAATGTATTCAACTTTTGTTGAGCTTTGTGCAACTAAAGACTGTTTTCTGCAAATCCAGGAGATAATAGCCAATCCTAAACCGAAGCAACATCCTGATGTTCTTTTCCGATTGGTTACACTTCCAGCCCAATCTGAATTACAGTATCCATGTAGATCTAGTTGGTCATTTATGTAAAGAAGACCATATCCAATAGCGCCTTGAAGATATCTCAAAATATGTTTCACAACCATAAGGTGAATTTCCTTTGGCTCACACATGAACTGGCTGAGAACATTCACTGCATAGCAAATATCAAGTCTGGTGTTAACGAGATACATCAAGGATCCAATCATTTGTCTATATAGCGTTGGCTTTGCACACTTGGATTCTACTGCTGCTTCTTTCAGTTTGTGAAGGTTGGTTTCCATAGGTGTAGACATGGGTCTACAATCCAACATTCCAGATCTCTTCAGAATATCAATACTATATTTTCCTTGGTTTAGTATAATGCCCTCTAATTTCTGCCATACTTCCAAACCTAGGAAGTAGTGTAGAATGCCCAAGTCTTTCATGTTAAATTGGGAAGTTAGATCCTTTTTTCCTTGAGCAATGAGGTGTTCTTCTCCTATCATCAGTAGGTCATCAACATATAAAATAATTATTAAGATATCACCTTTGATTACCTTGAAGTAGAGATTAGGGTTTACATCATTCATGGAAAATCCTAGTCCTAAGAGGTAGTTGTCAATTCTTTCATACCAGACCTTGGGAGCCTGTTTAAGTCCATAGAGAGCTTTCTTTAGTCTGCACACATGTGAGTCAGGTTTATGTATCACAAAACCTTCAGGTTGTTCCAGATAGACTTCCTCTTCAATGGTTCCATTTAGGAAGGCAGTTTTCACATCTATTTGATGGATCTTCCATCCTTTAGCAGCATCAATGTCTAACACTGCTCTCACAGATGTGTAATGGGCAACATGTGCAAATGTTTCTTCATAATCAATGCCTTCCTTTTGAGAAAAACTTCTTGCCACAAAACGTGCCTTATGTTTTTCTATATTGCCATCAGCAGCATGCTTGATTTTGAAGAGCCATTTGGAAGAGAGAACATATTTCTCTTTCAGTCTAGGCACTATATCCCATACATCATTCTTTAGAATGGACTAATATTCCTTCGTCATTGCATCCTTCCATGCTTGATGTTTGAAAGCTTCTGTAACACTGACAGGTTCTGAATTTATGATGTTGTTCATTAGAGCAACATAGCTAGAGAACTGTTTGGGTCTTTTACTTTCCCTAAACATTCCTTTGGCTGTTGAATGATTCTCGGCTTCTTTGATCATCTTTCTAGCCCAAAGTGGCCTCTTTTTGCCGTTGTCATTTGTATTCTCATTTGAAGTAGATTGAGATTCATTTGGCATTTCCTTCGGATATTCCATTTGAATCTTAGGAACAGGTTCATTCCAGGTACTCTAGGGGAATAAGTTTCTATCTCACTAGAAATTTTTGCCCTTTTGAATGCAATGTATTCTTCAAATACGACATCTCTTCTCAATTCAATTTTTTCCTGCCCGGGTATGAAAATCTTGTAGGCTTTGGAGGTTTCACTATATCCCACAAATATCCCTTTCTTTCTGGAAGGTTCTATTTTGAATCTATTCTCTTTGGGCACATGAATATAGACAGGGAAACCAAAAATCCTAAAATGACTAATATCGGGTTTTATGCCGATAAAAGCTTCTTCGGGAGTTTTGTTATCTAGATGAGAATGAGGACATCTATTTTGAATGTAGACAATAGTTCTAAAGGCTTCTGCCCAAAAAGAAGTTTCAATGTTTTGGTCAAGCAACATTGCTTTGGCAACTTCTACAATGGTTCTATTTTTTCTTTCAGCAACCCCATCTTGTTGAGGGTTGTAGGCAACTGTGAACTCCCTCTTAATTCCTGCACTCATGCAGAATTCCTTAAAAATTTTAGAGGTGTATTCTTTCCCATTGTCTGTCCTCAAGATTTTTATTTTCTTCCTAGAGAAGTTTTTAGTAAGGGCTTTGAACTCTTTGAACCTTTTGAGGATTTCTATTGACTCTTTACACTTAAGGAAATAGATCCAGGTTTTCCCAGAGAAGTCATCGATAAATATGCCATAGTATAGAAATCTTGCCTTGGAAGGTATAGACATGGGTCCACATAAATCAAAGTGAACTAGTTCTAATACATTTTGGGTTTTGCTCAAGCTATTGTGAAAGGATCCCTTTGTATTCTTTCCTAGGGCACAACCTTTACAAGTTTTTCTACAGAAGGTAGGGCACGGAAACGAAGGTGTCCTAATCTTCTATGCCAAATCTCATTTGAATCAAAAGTGTCAAGGGTGAGGGCTTGCTTAACCTCAGTGCAAAGTTTGTAAAGATAACCTTGTCTTAAACCTATGGTTTGGGCTTTCTTGATAGTTGAGTTTTTAGGCCATGCTAGAACTTTCCCATCCATAAAGGTAACTCTCTATCCATTGTCTTCAAGGGCAGAGATGGATATTAGATTCCTCTTTATTCCAGGTACAAATAAGACTCTAATGAGTTGAAGAGAAAGACTAGATTTCAATTTGATGGAGCAAGTTCCAACCCCTTTTACAAGGTGTGCATAATCATCTCCAATGGTTACTTCTTCATCAGTCTTTTCAGTCATAGTATCAAGGTGTTCTCTGATTCCTGTGATATGTCTAGAGGAACCACTATCAATTACCCAGTTGTGGGTGTTGTTAGATACTTGACTAGATAAGGCTATCTAGAACACAAATTTCTCAGATTCATGATCTGAATTTGACTTTCCTACTTTGGCAAAAGATGCTTGTTGCTTTGATCTGTCAGGGCACTTTATTGCATAGTGGCCATATTGATCACATCTAAAGCATTATACTTGGGAGATGTCTTTCTTCTAAGAAGATCCCTTTCCATTGGAATTTCTCTTTCTTTTAAAAGATCCTCTCTTGTAGGAGTTTTTATTACTCCTTTTATTAGATGTTGTGTTGAGTACATGAATGTATTCATCTATGTTCTTCTATTTATTTTCTTTTGTTGAGAGTCTTGTTTCCTCTTGAAGGCAGTCTGTTCTTAGCCTATCAAACTTGGGGAGTTTAGATCTCACACTTATTCCTTGAACAAATGACTCCCATGAGTTTGGTAGGCCTCCTAGTGCAATTAGAGTTAACTCTTTGCTATCAATCTGATATCCAATTGTGGATAGTTGATCCCTTAGTTCAGTGATCCTCATGAAGTATGCATTAATTGTTTCTCCTTTGTTTATTTGGATATTGTTGATTTGCCTCTTTAATGCAAGAGTCCTACTGGTGTTGTTGATCTCATAGGTGCTCTCAAGAGATTTGAACATTTGATATGCAGTTTCATGTTTTGCTAGGATGGGCACTATATGATCCCTAACTGCATCTACTAAGATTTTCATGGCCTTTTCATTGTTTTCAATCCATTGAGTTTTCTCAGGATCAGCCTTTGGTTCCCTTTTGTTTTCTCTCACAAGTGAGTCTATTTTATTCTCTTTAAGAATCATCATGATTCTAAATTTCCATGATGTGAAGTTGTTTGCTCCTGGAAGACGGTCTTCAAATCTTATCACACTTGACATTATGAAGAATGTGACGTGAATTCGATTTTAAAAATACGAATTTTCTTAAGCAATTTGATATCTAGATTTTATTTGGATTCACTTAACATGGATTTGATACCATGTAAATGTAATCAAATCTTCTTATCAAACTAGGAGCCTAAGGATTCTAGGATAATTCTAAGTGTAAGAATTTCAAAATTCTAAGTCAGATTTATTTCTCTTATGTTGAATGTGTTGATTGCAAAACATTTATATATTTTGATGTTTGCATATCAATGAGGGAACCACCTTAAATATGTTGGAGACCCGCCTCTACAAGAGATGCGTCTCATGAGAGGATGTGTCCCTTTGGGCGCGCGAACTCCAAGCACAACCGATTAACATTCGGCTATCAAACTAACACACATATAACCTTATATACGTGGCAGATATATATTATATGAGTTTCGATTTTATTCAATGCAAAATTTGATCGTTTATTATTTTGAATCTTATACATGCTTATAAATTCAAATTACTTATTTTCCAAAAATATTTATATGAAGAGTAATTTTGATCACATATAAATGATGATGATGTAATCAACAATCATCATTTATATCTGACCAAAGCTAACTTTTATCAACAGTTCTCTTGTTGCAGGAAGGCCATTGGCCTTGAGTCCTGTACTTGATTTATAATAATGATTCCTTGTTTAGAATAATTGCAATGTATAATGTCAAGTGGGAGAATATTGGGAATAGGATGCCATTTAATTGCAATCCTAAACATATTTCGTGTATCTCCTAAGTCCTTGGAAAGTGTTCACCAACACTAGGATTAGAAAGAGATTGAATTTGAATGAAATGAACATGTAAATTGACATTTGTAATTATTCCTAAATAATAGGAACATGTGGGGACATCCATTTTGAGATCCTACAAGATAGGAGCACATGGGGTGCCCACATGGAAGGTGGAACCCACCTTGCTTCAGTTAACTATTTGGGGGATTGGTAACACTTTAGTAATGCATGTTTTGTTCCTACAAAATAGGGATTGATATTTACATGAGTGGAGTGGCTCTATCAGTTCAATTAAGTCCAATTCAATTCGATTCAATTCAGTTATGGTTTAGTTATCTTCAGTTGCATGTAGTTATTTTGAGTTGCATGCTAGTTGACTTGACTTGAGTTGCATGTAGTTATTTTGAGTTGCATGATAGTTGACTTGAGTTGCATGAATAATGACTTTAGTTGCATGATAGATAACAAGTGGATACTTTCAGTTAAGTCGAGATGATAAATCATGCATGGCGTTTGCATGAATTGATGGACAAATATGTTTCAGTTAACTAATATTGACATGGACCCACCTTTTGGGTGCCCAAGTTGGCATCTTTAAGTTAACACCTTTTTCATGAGAAGATATTTACAAGGCTCTGTAAAGTGGGCCCATTATTTGGCCCTAACTTTGAAGTGATGCTTGCAAGATATTTTCTTGACCAACAATACGTTAAGTGTTTAGTTTGGGGTGCCTAAATTGAGGATACTTTGGTTTTGACTCCATGTTACAGTGTGGAGATCTACTTGCACAATCTAGGCATAGTTTTTTGTTAGGAGTTTTATGCTCTTCTGTTTGATAAATCTTAGGAGTTTACAATGCTCATAATTGTCTATTTATTGCAGCAATTGCATCAGAGTTTTGAGTAGGTTAGCAGGTTGAGATTTTGCATGTGTGATGGTTTGAAGCATGGCATGGGATGTGTGGATTCATGCTTGGTCACATGGAATGCATGGATAGCTTGTGTTGTAGAAAGTGTATGAGAGTTTATCGTAGGTTGTGAAGAAGGATTGTTGAATGCAAGGAAGCATATAAATCAAGGATTGATATAGTATTATTGCAATCTTGTTCTAAGGTTAAATAATACAAGCACTATTGATTCTAGTGGAGTTTTTTCTCGAAAGGGTTTCTCCACGTATATGTTGTGTCACTTCTATCTTCTTGTCTCATTCTTCTACAATATTTTGTCTTTTTCTAAAATTGGAAAAATTGATCTAAATAGAATAATCATGCACAAAGAATTGATCTAAATAGATTAATCATTCACAAAGAATTGTGATAAAGAACACTTAATTAAATCTATAGTCACATAGGTTTTACAAGTTTTAAGCTACAATTTCACCTTCATTTTCAAAAAAACTTAATTGAACTAGGGTTAGGATTGTGGTTTAATTATGATTAGAATTAGGGTTAAAATTCAAATAGGGTCAAGGTCAGTGTCATTTTTAGGGTTAGGGTTCAATTAGGGTTAGGTTTAGAGTCTAATTAATGTTAGAACTAGAATTGAGATTCTAGTTAGGTTTAGGGTTAAACTTACAATAAGGGTTAGGGTTAGAATTAGGGTTATGGTTAGGGTTAAGGTAAGGTCAGGGTTAGCATTCAATTAGGGTTAGGAATTTGGTTCAATTAGGATTAGGGTTACGGTTATGGTTATAAAATAAAACTTCAATTCAAGGTTAGTGTTGGGGTTAGAGTCAACTAGGGTTAGGGTTAGTATTCAAATTTGATTAGGATTCAAGTTCAATTGGTGTTAGGGTTAAAATAGGGTTAGAGTTTAATTAAGGTTAGAATTAGGGTTCAATTGGGGTTACAGTTAGAATTAAATTAGGGTTATGATTAGAATTATAATTAGAAATAGGGTTAGAATGAAAATTAGGGTTAGTTTTATAATTAGGATAAGGGTTAGGGTTATAATTAGGGCTAGGGTTAGGATTAGGAATTAGTTGGGGCTAGGGTTCAATTAGAGTTGTAGTTATATCAAGGATTAGGGTTTAATTAGGGCTATGGTCAATTAGAGTTATAGTTGGTTTTTGAGTTCATTTAGGGTTAGGTTTTGATTAGGAATAGGGTTAGGTTTTATTTAGAAATAGAGTAGGTTTTGATTAGGGTTGTAGTTAGAATTAAGGTTTCTATGAGAATTAGGGTTAGTGTTTAAATCAGGGTTCAATTAAGGTTACAGTTAGGATCAACCCTAACCCTAACTCTAATGCTAATTGTAAACCTAACACTAACTTTATTTCTAACCTAAACACTAACACCAATTATAAGTATAACACTAAACCTAACCCAACCCTAAAAATAACAATAATTAACCACAAACCTAATTCTAATTCTATATCTAACCCTAACCATAGCCCTAATTCTAAAACCAACACCAATACAATCCTAATAAAACCCTAACCCTAATCCTAATACTAATAGTTACCCTAATTGAACCCTGACACTAGAACTCCAAGATTTACCACAAAAGCTTAACCCTTACCCCAACCACAACCTTGATTGTACCTACATTAAATTATAGCCATATCCCTAATTCAACTCAATCGATTAAAAAAATAGGTGCCCTGAGAAGGATATCTCTTGGTGTATTATACATATATTATTAATCTCTAAGTGAATAACAATAATAAAATTCTAAGTTATTGTAATGGTGCAATAGCTTACACTTTCCCTCTTCATTTTGGATTCACTTTGGTCCATTTTTCCTTATGCAATAACTAGAGTACAAAAATATTTTTGCATGAATGCGGATAAAATAGCTTGAACTTATTCCCCATACATCACAAGGATTTGGATTTTACCTACAACCCTAGACATCCATCAACCTAAGTCAGTTGCACATTGCAAAATTAACCTATTCTTGATTTTCAAGTGTGTATCTAACCCCCAAACTTATAAATTCATATTTGTTATTAGGCTCATAACAATCCCTTCCAAACTAGTCATCATGAGTTGACTAAAGTAAAAAAATATTTGAATTACATGCTATAATTTTGTAGAAAATGATAATCCTTAATTTATTATTGTCATCTAGTAATTATTGAGCATTGAGCAAGATCACATGTGAAATATGTATTGCATATTTCATCATCATAATATAGTGTGAGAATGGAATCAACATTATCAATATCCAAGCATATTATATGATTGTTTTTACCTTCTATATTTTTACCAAACTATTGACTCAATATGAAGATTTTGACCTAAGGAAAATAAATTTGGACTAGTACGCTCCTCAACAATGTCTATTGACACCAAACCTTTTGGATGTAAGTTATATATCAAGGTGAGTAAAAATCTAACATCAATTCCAATCCAATTCATATCCACATACAAGGTTTAGATCTATAAGCACAAAGATCAACTTTATTTAAGTATGAAATTGAATTAGGACAACAAACAATATCTCTAATATTCCAAAGGGATTTATAGGACAAGTCCTAGGTTTAACATAGTAGTGATTCAACTAGCAACATTGGTCATATTTGTTAGCAACACAAGGGCAGAAAACTAAGAGGGGGGGGGTGAATCAGTTGTCACAGAATTTCAAACTTATTAAACTTATTAACCTGTATTCTCAGATTTGATTAATAACAGTGAAAGCCTGAATCAACAAAACATCAAAAACACACATAACAACAAGATTTTTGCATAGAAACCCTGTTAGGGGAAAAACTACGGTGGAGGTTAATCCACAAGTTATACCCAGTTAAAAGTGTAAGAAGAATATATGAGGAATGCACATGCATTCAAGCACACTTCCTAGAGCTCACTGCTCATGGGAAGACTCACTATCTTACAAAAAACATTCAAATTAAATCCATCTGAATAATTTGAACTGAGAAATTAGTGTATGCTAATGCTTGAGTACAGTTTCGGTCAAGCACATGAACACTTCTTCACTTTCTTTCTCTCTTCTTCACACTTTGCTTTGCCTTCGAATGATCTGAACCATCTTCGCACATAGCACTCAAACACTTCACATTTCACACAATTCAAATGAAGAAACAATCACACCTCTTGTAATACCACTTCACTTTAAGCAACTCAAAGACATAGAACCACTTAGCACTCAGCATGACCATCTGAGAATTCAAAGTGCACTTAAACAAAAAAAAAATCTTCATGTCTTCCAACCAACATCATGCAAAAGATAAACCTTGACAAGAGCAGCACAACACATAAAGTGTATATCATATATGCAAGAGCACAAGCTGCTTTAGGAAACAATCCAACTTCACAATCGCACTATATCTTCATCACCACAAAAAAACACCTAGACATCATCCATAAAGCACATAGAATAGACTATATTCTTAATCGAGAAAACTCCACTCCTATCATGTCTATTCACCTCAAATACTGCTCAAAAAATTGTTGCACACTCAATACTCAAGAAACATACAAATTTGATAGCATATATCCATGATAATACTGCAAACACCATATGCATGATAATCACCGAAAAAGAAGCCACTAAGAAGACTTGTTTGTAGATATCTTTCACTCTAAAGCTCAATTGTATTTATCATCAGAAAGAAATAGTTATGTGAAAATATTTTATTCACAACAATTATAACTCCTTCAAAACACTGTCAAGTTCACTATCCAAGCTAATTCATTATCTCACTTGATCCACTATTATACCACTTGTGTATTGATTGAATATTATGCAAGATGCTATGCCTTTTTCATTACATCTAAAAAAAACAAGTGATGTTGGATGAATGCGTTGTGTTGTGCACTATTGCAACTTAAAAAGAAGACAAGAGAAAAATAGCAAAGAAAAGTATCACACAACTACCTTCAATCAACAAATATTTCACTGTCACTATGGTTACCTATATACCACTTTACATGAGAAATTTTATTTTCAAGTATATTGATAAACAAGCAACAAATATCATTGTCCTAACATGTATTTCTTTTCAAGCATTGAACTCTTAAATAATCTTTAGTTCACTGTCTAAACACTTGTTTCAATTGCAGAAGATCTGTCACCATTATGACTATAGTCATCAAACTACTTGTTGTAGTTTACAAAAAATTGTACTCCTATCAAACTCATACCTGCACAATAAGAATTGAGCCACCAAAGCATCAAACTCACCAAATAATTGTCAATGCACTTTCAAACTTGAATTCTTGCAATGAATGTGTCAATGGAAACACATACAAGATGGTGAGAACAAATTTAGAAGATCACAATACACAAAATATTCATTAGCTTAATCCTTCCTATTGCTTGAATGATAGGAAATGAAAGGCTCCATCAAATCAGCACATAAACCATAACAACCTGTAATAGTTCATCTGTTATACACAATACAATTATCATGATGATCTATGTTATATCCAAGGCTGCCAATATTTGAGAGCTCTTATTTAGCATAAACCTCCAATATCATATGCAGGGCTTCATAATAAATTCAACCAGAATAAAACAAAATGAAAGATTGACATTTACAAAACTTTTCTTTACTTCTTATACCACTAATAGAAAATGCATGTTGTCATACCTCATTCTTGACTTCATAGTGGTAAAATATGTTACCATAATATAATCCCCCTGAGTCTTTGCTTCTTCTTAGGATTGGGATGGCAACACTTGTGCAAGGAGTGCACAAGGATTTTTCACAAATTCATCTTTATTGCTCTTCTTGTCATCTTGATTGCTCTTTCTTCTCCACACCAATGTAAACTTTTTCATTTTTTTGTTTAAAGTGTTAAATATGCATTGTTGTACTTTATGCCCAACATTATTACATCTGAAACAAATGATCTTATGATTGTTCTGAGGAAAAAAATACTTCCTATAGACATTTCCAACTTTGTTCCCTACATAATTATCACTTGTATTCATTCTATAATCTCTTCTTAAGTGACCAAAATTGTTGCAATTGTAACACACCACATTCTCATTTCTAGAGACATTAGAATGATTCTTATTTGACCATCTCATGCAATCATTTGCCTTATGACCAAATTCATTACAAACATAACAATATCCGTGAAAATAATGATTATACCTAAATGACTGATTATGCCAAGGATGTGAAGATCTGACAACATTTCTCCTTTCTCTGTGAATACCTTTAGATTGTCTTCTAGCACCAATGTTATCCTTCAGTGCAACAATATGGTAACTAAGATCAACCTTCATTCTTAGTGTTTGGTTGGTTGTAAACCTCTTTCCATCTGCAGTAGCAAACACTGTCTCATGTTTAGATTCTTCTGCAGAGCTTTGTCCAACGTCATATTCCACTCCTGTAGGATCCTTAGAATGCTTTTGTTTTCCGAACATCTCATTCAATAGATTAGTACTACAATCAAATTTTTGATTTTTACCTAATTGAACCTTGACACTTTCAAGATCTTTCCTTAATGCAACTATTTCTCCTTCAAGTTTTTAACATTCAATATTTTTAACCTCCAAATCAGACCTTGCAACATCTGCTATCCTCTTACATTCTTCAATTTCAATTTTCTGACTTATAATCATGCCATCTTTAAGAGTTAGTTCTTTTAACAAAGAATCATTATCTGAACTTTTCTTCAATAAAGCAACCTCATTTTCTAGTTTATTACATAATTCATTCTTGTCTTTTAACTTGACTTCCCATCCCTCTTTAGTCCTTTTTCTGTCAACAATTTCAGCTTTCAGAAATTCCATAATCTTTTTATCATCATTATGATTTTGTATTGCAACTTTATTGAAATTAACACTTTGTTGTAAGTGTACCTTGAGATCTTGATTTTCCTATTTAACCCTTTTAAGTTCATCTAAGGCAACAAGCAATTCTCCTTCCAAATCAACTTCAAACTCATCACCTTCACATTCCTTTTCACCAAATTCTTGTTCAAAGTCACTTACTAAGTGATCTCCTTCTTCTCCAACTACAAAATCACTTTTAGTATCAAATGATAGAGGTATTTCTTGAGACAAAACTTCACTAGACTTGATAGGGACTGATTGGTCAAATTTTTGTTTGACACTATTGGTTTTATTTTGACCTTTTTTTATTTTGCACTTAGCCATAACGAATACTCCATGATCAGTAAACCCTAAGTTGGTTAGACTTATGCACAGGTATGGCTCTATACACCAACATCAACTGAAACTAGATGTCTCCATCAAACGTAGTCTGTATCATTCAAACATAAGTATTTTCTTGAACTTGTGACATGTTTGATAAACTCCAAAGCTAGAATCAATCCTAGGTGGATTAGACCTATAAGAGGACCCCACACTCTGATGCCAATTGTTGGAGTCAGAAAACACTGAGAGGGGGGGCGAATCAATGTTTTAAAAAAAATTAACTTTTGTCATTGAAAAACTTAATCAATTTATGCTTTAAATATTCCAAAGATAAATACATTCATGAATTGAATGCAACCATTAAAGAACTGAAATAAGAAAATTAGAGATCTTTACAATCTTGAAGCATTATTACTTTAAAGCAATGAAACCGCAAATGAGAGCACAAGACAAAGAATGTGACGAGTGGGAAACCCTCTTGGGGTAGAAAAACCACTCTAGAAAATGATGCCTCATTGGCTTAACTTCAAAAACCACTTCTTACAACGCCTTACTAGAAAATTTTAGAGCACCCACTCTAGGAGCACCAACCCCTTACAAATTTAGGAACACCCATTCCAAGGAGCACCAACACCTTCTACAAATTTAGAAACACCCATTTCAAGGAGCACCAACCCCATATTCAAGAACTCAGAACAATAATATATCAGAGGATTTCCCTGTTTCAAATGCACCAACCTTGCATGAGAAGATATTTACAAGGCTCAGTTAAGTGGGCCCATTCTTGGGTGCTAACTTTGAGGTGATGCTTGCAAGATATTTTCTTGACCAATGATCAATTAAATGTTTAGTTTGGGGTGCCTAAACTAAGGAGACTTTGGTTTTGACTCCATGCTATAGTGTGGAACTCTACTTGCACAATCTAGGTGTGGTTTTTTGTGAGGAGATTTATGCTTTTGTATTTGATAAATATTAGGAGTTTACAATGCTCATAATTGTCTATTTATTGCAGCAATTGCATCAGAGTTTTGAGCAGGTTAGCAGGTTGAACTTTTGGGTGTGTGAGGGTTTGAAGCATGGCATGGGATGTGTGGATTCATGCTTGGTCACATGGAATGCATGGACAACTTGTGCTGCAAAAAGTGTATGAGAGTTTATTGTAGGTTGTGAAGAAGGATTGTTCAAGGAAAGGAAGCATATCAATCAAGGATTGATACAGTATTATTGTAATCTTGTTCTAAGGTTAAATAATACAAGAACTATTGATTCTGGTGGAGTTTTTCCCCAAAAGGGTTTCTCCACCTATATGTTGTGTCACTTCTATCTTTTTGTCTCATTCTTCTACAATATTTTGTCTCTTTCTACAATTGGTAAAATTGATCTAAACAGAATAGTCATGCACAAACAATTGATCTAAATAGATTAATAATTCACAAAGAATTGTGACAAAGAACACTTAATTAAATTTATAGTCACATAGGTTTACAAGTTTTAAGCTACAATTTCACCTTCATTTTCAACAAAACTTAATTGAACTAGGGTTAGGATTGTGGTTTAATTATGATTAGGATTAGGGTTAAAATTCATATAGGGTCAAGGTTAGTTTCATTTTTAGGGTTAGGGTTAGGGTTCAATTAGGGTTAGGTTTAGAGTTTAATTAAGGTTAGAATTAGAATTAAGATTCTAGTTAGGCTTAGGGTTAAACTTACAATAAGAGTTAGGGTTAGAATTAGGGTTATGGTTGGGGTTAGGGTTAGGCTTCAAGTTCAATTATGGTTATGGTTAAGGTAAGGTTAGGGTTAGCATTCAATTAGGGTTAGGAATATGGTCCAATTAGGATTAGGGTTAAGGTTATGGTTATAAAATAAAACTTCAATTCAAGGTTAGTGTTGGAGTTAGGGTCAAATAGGGTTAGGGTTAGTATTCAAATTTGATTAGGATTCAAGTTCAATTAGTTTTAGGGTTAAAATAGGGTTAGATTTTAATTAAAGTTAGAATTAGGGTTCAATTGGGGTTACAGTTAGAATTAAATTAGGGTTATGATTAGAATTAGAATTAAAAATAGGGTTAGAATGAAAATTAGGGTTAGTTTTATAATTAGGATAAGGGTTAGGGTTATAATTAGGCTAGGGTTAGGATTAGAAATCAATTGGGGCTAGGGTTCAATTAGAGTTGTAGTTCAATCAAGGATTAGGGTTTAATTAGGGCTATGGTCAATTAGGGTTATAGTTGGGTTTTGAGTTTATTTAGGGTTAGGTTTTGATTAGGAATAAGGTTATGTTCAATTTGGGTTAGGGTTTATTTACAAATAGAGTAGGTTTTGATTAGGGTTGTATATAGAATTAAGGTTGCCATGAGAATTAGGGTTAGTGTTTAAATCAGGGTTCAATTAAGGTTACAGTTAGGATTAAACCTAACCCTAAATCTAATGCTAATTGTAAACCTAACACTAACTTTATTTCTAACCTAAACACTAACACCAATTATAAGTATAACACTAATCCTAACCCAGCCCTAAAAATAACAATAATTAACCACAAACCTATTTCTAGTTCTATATCTAACCCTAACCATAGCCCTAATTCTAAAACCAACACTAATACAATCCTAATAAAACCCTAACCCTAATCCTAATACTAATAGTTACCCCAATTGAACCCTAACACCAAAACTCCAAGCTTTACCATAGAACCTTAACCCTTACCCCAACCATAACCTTGATTGTACCTACATTAAATTATATCCCTAACCCTATCCAACTCAATTGATTAAAAAAATAGGTGCCCCGAGAAGGATATCTCTTGGTGTATTATACATATATTATTAATCTCTAAGTGAATAACAATAATAAAACTCAAAGTTATTGTAATGGTGCAATAGCTTACACTTTCCCTCTTCATTTTGGATTCACTTTGGTCCATTTGTCCTTATGCAATAACTAGAGTACAAAAATATTTTTGCATGGATGTTGATAAAATAGCATGAACTTATTCCCCATACATCACAAGGATTTGGATTTAACCTACAACCTTAGACATCCATCAACCGAAGTCAGTTACACAATGCAAAATTAACCTATTCTTGATTTGCAAGCATGTATCTAACTCCCAAAATTATAAATTCATATTTGTTATTAGGCTCATAACAATCCCTTCCAAACTAGTCATCATGAGTTGACTAAAGTAAAAAAATATTTGAATTGCATGCTATAATTTTGTATAAAATGATAATCCCTAATTTATTATTGTCATCTAGTAATTATTGAGCATTGAGCAAGATCGCATGTGAAATATCTATTGCACATTTCATCATCATAATATAGTGTGAGAATGGAATCAACATTATCAATATTCAAGCATATTATATGATTGTTTTTATCTTCTATATTTTTACCAAACTATTGACTCAATATGAAGATTTTGACCTAAGGAGAATAAATTTGGACTAGTAAGCTCCTCAACAATGTCTATTGACACCAAACCTTTTGGATGTAAGTTATATATCAAGGTGAGTAAAAATATAACATCAATTCCAATCCAATTCATATCCACATACAAGGTTTAGATCTATAAGCACAAAGATCAACTTTATTTAAGTATGAAATTGAATTAGGACAACAAACAATATCTTTAAAATTCCAAAAGGATTTATAGGACAAGTCCTAGGTTTAACATAGTAGTGATTCAACTAGCAACATTGGTCATATTTGTTGGAAACACAAGGGCAGACAACTAAGAGGGGGGGTGAATCAGTTGTCACAAAATTTCAAACTTATTAAACTTATTAACCTTTATTCTCAAATCTGATTAATAATAGTGAAAGCATGAATCAACAACACATTAGAAAAACACATAACACCAAGATTTTTGCGTGGAAACCCTATTAGGGGAAAAACCACGGTGGAGGTTAATCCACAAGTTATACCTTGTTAAAAGTATAAGAATATATGAGGAATGCACATGCATTCAGGCACACTGCCTAGAGCTCACTGCTCAAAGGAAGACTCATTGTCTTACAAAAAATATTTAGATTAAATCCATCTGAAGAATTTGAACTGAGAAAGTAGCATATGTTAATGCTTCAGTATAGTTTTGGTTAAGCACATGAACATTTCTTCAGTTTCTTTCACTCCTCTTCACACTCTGCTCTACCTTCAAATGATCGAAACCTTTTTTGCACATAGCACTCACACACTTCGCATTTCACACACCTCAAATGAAGAAACAATCACTTATATATATCCGCAACAAGAAATTACATTGCTTTATTTCAGCTTCAACACAATAATAGAATGAATGCAAATTGTTGACCCAAAACAATAAAGATTATCAATGTGCATCAACCAAGGTCAACCACAACATAGTGGAGACCTAAAACAATGTTTTTGAACACAAAACACCTTCAAATATTTTTCCTCAAAGATCCACAACACGCTTCAAACACCTTGTCGGTCATGAACATGAAAAACATGAACACACAAGAGAAAATCTCGGATCACAAGCACAATGATCAATGCAGATGTGCAACACAAATAGAACATGATCTAGAAACGTCCATGAACACCTCAGTAACATACACAACAACTTTGATTATTAGATAGACATTATCTTCTTCCATGAACACCATTTGCAGTAATGAAATAGCTGTCATAACACAAAAACTTATAACTTGCTCAAATGTTCATGCGCACCTTTGAAACTTTCGGAGTAGAAACTAGATAGGTTTAAAAACAAACCCTTTAATCCGCAAAACCTTACTATCAACATATTGAACTTTCTACTATACTAATCTTCACTGCTTCACAAACAACTTGTAACATATTTATTATAATTTTCTCAATATCCTCGACATATACAGTCTTAAAGACATTGATCCTAATAGTGTTGACATCAATGACAACCACATATCAACAACTTGACCACAACATCCAACAATATTAACATCAACATTAGATTTAGAACTTAATACCATTGCTTTATTTATTTAAATTTCATGTGTTTATTTTAGTAACTTAGTTAATGCTAGCTCTATATGTAATTTGATATTATCCACACATAATAACTCAAATAGCACAATGTAGAAGATAAATGTTACACAATACAAGAGATATTTGTGGGTCAAGATTTTATAATATCCAATATATATAAATAAAATAAACCCTTAAGGTAGGGTAACATCGTATAATACTCCTTATGGAAGAATTCACTCCATGCTATATCCCCAAGTGATCCCAAATATAATATCACACTCAACACATACCCTTATAATGATAATCACCACCTTTAAATAGACCTCCTCGTAATAACATAATGAGGGGCAATCCAAATGAAGGCGTACTCATCACCTAATATAATTAATTATAAATTTCATACTCATGAACTAATATAACTAATTTAAGGGATGTGTGTCACATGTCAACATCCCCATCCACCTAAATATATCATAATATCATATCCGTAGGTACATAACATGTCATCCCTCCTTGACATGTTTCATCCTTGAAACATGAGAATAAACCAAATAGTATTATTGTTACAAGTCATTACAAAAATGAAACCATGACCAATCATCCAACCATCCATATTTGATCTTCATATTGGTTTTAGCTTAATGATACCTAGATCCCATCCTTGACCCATATTTTTCTACACCCACATGATTATATTTCTTATCATAGTAAGTGTTAGGACTTAAATTATATCCTAATTTCATTTCCCATCAATTTTAATTGATCAAAGTCTTTTAATGGGGCTGATTTTCTTTGCACCAGTGGGTAGAGCATTAAAAAATAAGTTTGTTTGCCTTCTAAAGTTTTGTGAAACTACCTATGAAGCAAAAGTTATGCCCATGTGGGTTTTTATTTTTCATCCATATAGAATCATCTTCCCCACGATAGGTGTAGTTTAGATGATTTCTTTCACATGTTTGATTCATATGGACTTTTTACACTAAGGTTCAAATGATGATTTTTTCCTGTATTGGTTTTGTGAAATTATTTGGGTCAAGTGAACCTCATTTTCATGTTTTTTTCAGTTCACTAATATTTTCCATAATGCAGAAAAATTTGGTCCATCTTCCCTTGCAAAATTTTTGGTTCAAAATGCCCTAAGTGCAATTGCCATCCATTTTTCCGCATATCCACTTGCACATAGTTTTCCTACAAAGGCATTCTAAAATCCAACTAAGTTCATTGTGGTAGGCAAATGAGGCCCATCTTCCTGCAATGTTGATGTCATCAAGTTTGCAAGTTTTTCTATGTGAAATTCACTTTTCAAGTGCATTTGTCTAGTTCATATGAGTTTTTCCACCTAAGTGTGTTGGAGGTTAGAAACTCACAATGACTTTGTACCCACATTTTCTCTACATTCATCTCAAAGTTTTGGTACTTTTACTTTATGCAATATCATCTTTCAAATGAGTTGGGTCATGAGGGCTAGTTATCGATTTCGACATTTCATCTTGATAGTTCCTTGGTGCTACATCAAAAATCCAAAATTCAATTAAGTTTTGATAAAAAAAAGCTAGTTATGGCAATGCAAACTTTCCAAGTCCATTGGAATATTTGTGGGTCAGACGGGTCCATTTGCACTTGTAGGTTAGATGGGTCCATTTACACATGCAAGTTTTTCTATTTGAATTGAACTCTATTTTGTGTAATTGTCAATGAATTAAATACGCATGTGCACTTGGGGGTCCATCTTCTGTATGAGGTTTTGAAATGAAAACCAGCTAAGTCAAAGTTTACGAGTCGACGAGGTATAACTTCCCACATCTGTACTTGATGATATCACGATGATGTTAGTGTTAGAAATTTTCATCTGAATAAGATATTTGGTAAGCTTTTTAGGTTCACATAGGTTTTTCTACAAAGTTTAAATGGAGTAGATTTTTTTGCAAGTTCAACTGGAGTGAATTACTTTGTAAAGGTTTAGATAGGTGGTGTTATTAAATTACATGTTATGGTCCATTTGACAAGAGTCAAACGTCCTAAAATGACAAGGTATAATTGCAATAGGAAAACCCACCAAGTATAGTTGCAATGCAAAGTACTGCAAGATGCACTTATGTCTATCTGACTCACAAGGTGCATAAGATCACTTATGAAGATAAAATCCATAGGTTAATATACAAAGTGAACTTATCCATGTGTAGATGCAAAGTCAAAATCGGCATATCCACTTGCAAATAATAATTTCACAATGTGCAAATGCACATAGAATTCTCACAAGGTGTAGATGAATGTAAAATTCTTGACCCGACATTGCAAAAGTGCAAAAGTACATAAAAGTTCTACTTTTTTTGATGTATTTGCAAGCGAAAATGGGGAAACCGATTTATATTAGATCAAGGGAGAAAAGACAAAAGGGGAATGATTATGGGCCATTGGGAATTTTATCGCGTGATAGTCAATTGCAGATCAAGGGATGGATTTCATTCCAAGTGTCATTATTCAATGCAATCTGTGTTTCCTCCTTTATTGAGGTTCTAGAAAAGAATTTTTTTGTAAAGGGGAGATCAATTTCTTCTCTATTTAGGTGAAGGTTTGTGTCTATAATTCATTATATGATAGTGCTACTATATTTTGAATTGTAGAATATATGAATACATACTATTATGTAATTGTCTTCAACTTTAGAATGTAATGTTATTTGAATAAAATAATCAAGGGTTATGGAAATTATTCAAGAATATTTGTTGCTTTGAATTGTTCTTGTGGTTTGCTTTTTGTTCATGGGATGGTGTAAATGTTTGTCTAAGAGTAATGAGAGTATTATAGTTTCAAATAGATTATTAAGAATGGTTGCATTGTGGGTTTTTGCAAGTCATATAATAATGAAGTGATATAATTCAATTGACCATCAAGATATGTTTAAATCACTATGATATAAAATGCATGAAATATGACTTTTTAACCAAATGATGAGTACCGGTCAAGTTGTTACAATTCCTACTTCAAGAATAGTTATATTTTTTACAAATCGTATTTTATTCTTAATGGTTTATTATCTTATACTGGAGATTAGACAGATCATGAGAAAATAAGCAGTCTTAGAAGTGAACTTACAAATCCTTGTTAAATATGTATGATATTTTCTATCTACTGGGTATCATTTTGTAAATGTGTAGTATATCATAAATGGTGTCATAAAGAGAAACCCACTTAGATTCTATAGAGCTTGAAGTAAAGGGGAAAAAAGTGTGAAACACATCTCCTATTCATTAAACAAATCTTTTAGTGTTTCCAAAGATAAGACCTGACAAGTATGTAAGATTTACTGAAGTGTTGATTTGGGAACCAACAATAAGTCCTCATTTTTTTCCACGAATAGCCTTTATCTTTATGATGTCAATGGTTATTGTAGTTTTTGATTCAAGTAAAAACGGGTTTTTAAGGGACCCAAAACCCTTTACAATAAAAAACAAGGCTGCAAAAAGACCAACTTGTAGCCAGCCAAAAGCCAGGCCCCAAACAAGACCGTCAAGATTTACATTTAGAACTACTCTTGTGGGAGCGAAGAGTCATGCCAAAAGAAGGCCTAGAGAATTTAGCTTTTTTTCCCTTAGTAGTAATCCAACCTTCCTCCACATGCGCTGCCATATCATGCCAAGGGTTGTAGTTATTCTATTGATTCCATGTAGATCCATAGTGATTGGCTTGTTGATTCCCTGTATTATCATGCCTCCATAATTCTTGCCTCTCATAATAATGTGGATGCCTATATATTGCACCCTTTTCTATCATTAGAACCATTTCTAACTCTTTACCATTTTTTCCACTTATTTTGTTAGCTCATGAAGATAATTAGTTATCTCCTCTATTTTATCAAAATCTTACTCGCATTTATCATCTAATTTATTAATGCAACCTTTAATAGATTCTTGAAATTGCTCTTCCTTGACTTTCCTTTGGATTTCATTGTGTAATATCATATAATGTTGTAATTTCCCTTGGTGGGATCTTAACTCAAATTCAAATTGGATTGATTTCACAAGCAAATTAATAGAAAAAGAAAATATGCAATTGATAATTTGAAACAATTAAAATCTAATTTAGATTAGAATAGTCATACAATTTGGAAGCTAAGATTTTATTGCATCAAGGAATTACATAAGAATTTGGTGAGTTTCTTGATTATATTAGAATAGTCATATAATCATCTCACTGATCATTGGTGGAATTGATATTATAATTCTAGTGAGTTTCTTGGATGACCTATCAATTATTCCTTTTCCTATTATGGTGCAGTCAAATGGGAGATGATTGATTAATTTAATTACCACAATCCTTGAGTGATCAAATATTTCTTAGATTTGGATTCTATATCTGTATTAATTATGCACCAACTTATGATCAAATACCTCACTACTAACATCATTAGATAAGGTGGATATAAATTACTGTTAGGATGGTGACATTATAATTGCTATCCTAAGTTGATTTGTGTGTCTCCATGTTCTTTAGGAAGTGTTCTAGGAGACATGAGGGACAAAATATTTATTATTTATTTTCCTATGACAAGTTGTAATTACATTCAAAGAGGTGGACCCTTTACGATGGTGGTTACAAAGCATTTTGGGAGGATATTCCTCTTGGGCTTGTGAGTGGGGGCCACTTTGGTGTGCATGTTATTTACATGTTTTGCATGCTCTTGCATGGTTGGGTGCCCAGGTTTGCATGTTGGTGCATGCTTTTGCATGCAACCACCAAAGTTGTCGATGCATTATGGAGCACTCGGGTTTGACCAATTTTGATTGGCTATCCAGGTTAGGCACCCATGTGAAGGCCACATGATAATTTAACATTTTATTTCATGTTTATGGGTTATCCACTAAGGGGGCATGGGTTTTCCTGGTGGTTTTTCTTGTTATTTTGGGATACCATTTGTGGTATTCTTTCCCCCAAACTATATATTGGAGCCTTAAGATTGTGTTTTGTAAGAGTTTGTTCACAGGTTGTCAAAGTGACGAAGTGTTGTCGGATTACAAAGAGGATTGTTGTATTGATGTACTTCCATGTATATCTTGTGTCACTTGTGTTTGATGACTTGTGGTATTGTAGATTTTTTCTTTCATTGTTATAATTGGCAGTCACATTATATTTCTATGACAATCTTGAATATATAATTTCAGATTTGCAACCACTTTAATAAGTTCATATTGCTACAAGTTATACCTTGATTTCCAACATTTATCAAAGCTAACAGTTTTATTAACAGAGGGACACCTTTCTTTTGATTGTTGAACGTTTTTTAGTTGCAGTGTGAGCTTGTGTATTGTGGGTTTTGCAAATTTGTGAAGAAGATTGTAAACCATGGCTTCTACCTCTCATTTATATATTGAGAAGTTCGATGGCACTAGTTATGAGATGTGGAAGTTGAAGATGGAGGATCTACTTGAGGAGAGAGATAAGTGGTTGACAGTTTCAAGTGAAAAGAAACTAGAATCAACGTTTGATGAAGATTGGAAGAAAATGGACAAGAAGGCACGAGGGGTCATTCGATTGTGTCTTGCCGATTTTTTCCTCTTGAATGTTTTAGAAGAATCTACCGCATTCAAGTTGTGGAGGAGGATAGGTGAAATCTATCAAACTAAAAGTTTAACTAATAAGTTGTATTTCAAAATACGTTTGTATTCTTTGAAAATGAAGGATGGTGATTCTACTGCAGAACATTTAAATGCTTTTAATATGATTATAAGTCAACTTGCATATGTAGATGTTAAGATAGAAGAAGAAGATTAATGTATTTTGATGCTTTGTTCTTTACTTGAATCGTAGGAAAATCTAATTGTTTCCATAATTGATGGTGGTACAAAACCAAAGATGGATAGTCTCATTGCAATACTTATTTCAAAAGAAATGATGAGAAAATCCATGAATGCATGCTCCTAAGATGCCTTGCATGCACAAGGAAGGTCCAAAGAAAAAGAAGGGCCTAAAGGGGACAAAAAGAGAGACAAATCTAAAGAACGTTCTAAAACCCTCTTGGAATTGTGGTAAGAGAGGGCATGTGAAGGAGTAGGGATAACTTTAAGAACCCCCCCTCAAAGAAGGTGTGAAAACCTAGCTAATCTTGTATACTTCTTGAAAAAATATTAATTTTATTAGCAATTTTTTCATTTTTTCAAAAAAAAGTAATCTCAATTGGCAGATCTTTTGTAATCACTAGAAGTTCGTGGAAAATCTTGGCGAATTACAATTTTTTTAAAACGAATTAAATATTTTCCTATATCGCTAAAACCTCTTCCTCTACCTCTTCCATAAGAGTATTCTCCTTTCCCTCTTGAGAAGTCTCCTCTTCCTTTATCTTCTTGTGTGCTTGCATCATCTCTCTTATTTTGGTAACCTTTACCATTGCCGAATTGTTCTCTTTCACATGAAAATCTACATCTTTTTTGGGAGTTATTTTGATGTCTCCTTGCAATCTTCTCTTCCATTAATAAATGCAAACTAAGTGAATGCCAAAGTCTCAAAATTTAAACAAGCAAAGTAAATGTCAAAATGGATGGAATATAAAGTAGTAGAATTCAAACTCATGCCTCAATAAAAAATAAGTAAATCAATGTTCAAGAAAATGCTTCACAACTAGTGGATTCCAAAACATGCTAAATAAACAAGTTTGAAAATCACTTAAAAAAACAACTAATGTATTTTGAAGCTCAAACAAACACTTCATAGAAGCAATAAATACAAACAAATTGAATGCCAAAGTGTCAAAATTTAAACATACAAAGTAAATTTCAAAATTGATTCAATACAAATAAATACTAAGATCAAACCCATGCTTCAATAAACAATAAGTAAATCAATGTTCAAACACTTCACAAGTAGTGGATGCCAAAACATGCTAAGCTGAAAGTCACTTCAAACAAACAATTAATGAGTGTTAATGCTCAAACACACAATTCATAAAAATAATAAATGCAAATAAAGTTAGTACCAAAGTGTCAATGATCAAACATGCAAAGCAAATGTCAAAATGGATCAAATATAAGTTAATGCCAATATTCAAATCCATGCTTCAATAAACAATAAGTCTATCAATGTTCAAACACACACTTCACAACTATTGGATGCTAAAACACGCTAAGCAAACAAGTTTGAAAATCACTTCAAACAAAAACTTAATGTATGCCAAAGCTCAAACACACACTTCTTAAAAATAATAAATTCAAACAAAGTGAATACCAAAGTGTCAAATTTCAAACATGCAAAGCAAATGTCAAAATCGATCAAATATAAATAAATATTAAAATTCAAACCAATGCTTCAAAAAATAATAAGTAAATCAATGTTCAAACAAACACTTCACAACTAGTAGAAGTCAAAACATGCTAAATAAATAAGTTTGGTAATGACTTCAAACAAAGAATTAATTTATGTCAAAGCTCAAACACACGCTTCATATAAATGATAAATATAAACAAAGTGAATGTCAAAGTGTTAAAAGTGCAAAAATGCAAAGTAAATGTCAAAATGGATCAAATGTAAGTCAATACCAAAATTCAAACCCATGCTTCAATAAATAATAAGTAAATCAATGTTCAAATGCACACTTCACAATTAGTGGATGTCAAAGTGAAACACACTAAACAAACAAGTTCGAAAGTCACTTCAAACAAATAATTGATCTATGCAAAGCTCAAACGCTTCACAACTTGTGGATGCCAAAACACACTAAACAAATAAGTTTGAAAATCACTTCAAATAAACAATCAATGTATTCACCAAAACTCACACATTTCGTATAAACAACAAATGCAAACAAAGTGAATATCAAAGTGTCAGATTTAAACATGCAAAGTAAATGTCAAAATGGATCAAATATAACTCAATGCCAAAATTCAAACCCATGCTTCAATAAACAATAAGTAAATCAATGTTCAAGAAAACACTTCACAACTAATGGATGCCAAAACACACTAAACAAACAAGTTTGAAAGTGATTTCAAACAAACAATTAATGTATGCCAACATTCAAACACACACTTCATATAAACAATAATTGAAAACAAAGTGAATCTCAAAGTTTCAAAGGTCAAACATACAAAGTAAATGTCAAAATGAGTCAAATATAAGTTAATGTTGAAATTCAAATCCACACTACAATAAACAATTTAAGTAAATCAATGTTCAAACACACACTTCACATAAAATAAGTTAATGTTGAAATTGAAATCCACACTTCAATAAATAACAAGTAAATCAATGTTCAAACACACACTTCACACAAACAATAAATAAATTTCTCAAAATAAATTAAACACGTTGGCAAAAGGAATGGGCCGACAACTACCACCTAAGCATCAAAAAGCTTAGTGTAAGTTGTTTAAGGCCAACTATTTAAAATCCTTTGCCACAAGTCCATCCCATCCTTTTAACAAGAGTTTTAACTAGGCTTCTCTACTCCTATCTTGAAGTCCGCTTGCTTAAAATTACATGGCTCTAATTTGTTCTATGATGTCAATTCACTATCGTAACTAGAGTGTTATGATGTTAAGGCTAAGAATGGTAAGTGAAATCAATAAATAAATTATTAGACTTCAAATATTATTATTAAAAGGAATATTATTATTATCATCTTTATTTAAAAATAAATTAAAATCATACTTATTAGTAATAAATTTTATTTTTTCCTTAGTAATTATATTTGTTTTTCTTAATTTAATAAATAAGTTTTATTTTTATTAATGATAGGGTCATGACACAAAGTATAACCACATATAAAATAAACACTAGTTCAAACATGTCAAAATACAAAAACATGAGTGAATGTTGAAGTTATCAAACATTTTGAAGTACACACATACAAAATATGGCATCTATTCAAACATCAGAAAGTTCAACAAATACCACTCAAAGTGAAAATTTAGTTCAAATACAAACCACACAAAGTGAAGGTGAAAGTTAGTTCACACACACACACACACGTGCACACACGCACGCATGCACACACACATGCACTAGAACAAAGTGAACATCATTGAAATTTGTTCATAGATACATTTCACACAAAGTGTAAATTAATTTATTTTCATACACTTCACAAAATATGGCAGAAAAAAATGGATGCCAAAGTTCTTTCCAAGATGCACACACATGCAATGAATGCCAAAGTTAGTTCAAATAAATGCCACATAAAGTAAATACCAAAATTAACTTAAAAAAACATACACACATGCAAACAAAAAGTGAATGCCAAACATACTTCATAGAAAGTACAACCACACAAATAAAGTGCATTCTTTAAAGTTATAAAACATGTTAAAGTGCAAATATGATGCACATGGAGTTTATTGAAATATGATAAAGTTAGCTTAGATACACACCACACAAAGTGAATTCCAAATTTAGTTCATACACACACCACATGCAATGAATGTCAAAATTAAATTTCAAACACAAATATGTAACACAGAGTTCATTGAAACATGAAAAATTTAAAACACGCACTACATAAAGTAAATGTCTAAGTTAGTTCAAGCACACACCACACAAAGTAAATGTTTAAGGTTAAACACACACCAAACAAAGTGAATGTCAAAATTAACTTTCAAACACACATAAAATTGACATTTCAAGGTTACAACACATTTCACACAAACAAAAAGTGAACACATGCGATAGATTAACCACATATGAAATAGACATGCAAATTTTTTAAAACACATAATTTTTTCAAACATGCAAAATTTAAAAATATTTCACAAGAAATCACTTCAACCACATACAAACTAAACACTCTAGTTAGATAATGTCAAAAGTATAAACACACACAAAATAAATGTCAAAGTTCAAATACACTTCACACCAAAGTTCAAACATGCAACATAAATGAGCGTCAAATTTTAGTACACTCTTCACACAAAGTGAATGTGAAAGTTCAAACATGCCCACACTTGCCAAAGTACAAACACAACAAAGTGGTTGTTAAAGTCAAAACACATTTTACACAATGTTTATTCATTTCATACATAGTTTGTTCAAACACACACTTCACACATATACAAAGTAAATGCTATAGTTTAAACATACACAAAGCTAGTTCAAACATGCCAAAGTACAAACACAAAAAAGTGAACACATGTCTAATTTAAAAAAGTTTCACAAAAACTTACTTCAAATACACACAAAGTAAACACTTAAGTTTAAACATGTCAAAGTACAAACACACAAAATGTGAATATCAAAGTTCAAACACACTTCACTCTAAAGTTCAAACATACACCATATGTGAGTGCCAAAGTTAATACACTCTTCATACAAAGTGAATGTGAAAGTTCAAACATACACACACATGCCAAAGTACAAATACAACAAAATGTTGGTCAAAGTAAAACATATTTCACACATAGTTTGTTCACACACTTCAAATGTATACACAACAAATGCTAAAGTTTAAACATTGACATGAGTGAATGTGAAAGAACTCAAAGATACTTTATACAACATTAGTTCACTTCACACATATTTTGTTCAAACATACACTTCACACATAAGTGAATGTAAAATTATAAACAATTTACACAAAATAAATTTGAAAGTTCAAATATAATCACATGCCACACAAAGTTAGTTGAATTGTGCATGAAGTAAACATTAAAGTTCAACACACACAAAGTAAATGCCAAAGTTAAAATAAACTTCACATAAAATTAGTTCAACCATGCATGAAGTAAACAAAACAAGCACACACAATGTGAATGTGCAAAGTTAAGACACACTTCACACAAAGTTTGTTGAAACACATACTCTACACATACAAAGTAAATTACCAAAGTTCAAACATGCACTTCATGTGAAGTGTATTGAAATACAATAAGCACCAAAATTCAAACCCATACTTCAATAAACAACAAGTCAATCAATGCTCAAACACACCCATCACAACTAGTGGATGCTACAAACAAACAAATTCAATGAAAGTCACTTCAAACAAACAATCAATGTATGTCAAAGCTTAAACATACACTTCATATAAACAATAACTGCAAATAAAGTGAATGCCAAAGTGTCAAAGTTCAAACAAACAAAGTAAATGTCAAAATGAGTCAAATATAACTTAATGTCAAAATTAAAACTGACACTTCAATAAACAATAAGTAAACCAATGTTCAGATACACACTTTACACAAACAATATATGTATTTCTCAAAATAAAACACAATAAACAAACATGTTTAAATTACAATATGGTAATAACACAACACTAATTATTACAATGTTATCAGATTACATTTTAATTAAAAGATAATATAATACTTAAATAATCACATTACACCAAAAATGTCAAATCATTAAATATGATAAAATAAAAACAAAAATTAAAAAATTAAAACTTTTTGTAATAAAAGATAATATAAAAATCAACACAGAGACACTAGATTGAAAAGAATGGTCATCACTAGTGACCATTCCCTCAGCCTTGGGGAGGGGGGAAATTCAACCCCTCCCAAATAACTTTTTTTATTAAACAACAAATCCATTTACATATTGATTTACAAATTAGTTGACCAATTTCAGCAACTGCAACACTAAAATTAAAGTTTTCTTTGCATTTGACTGCAATAACAATTCAAAAATTCTCGATGTCACTTTACAGACATGAAAAACTGTAGTAATCAATAGGATCTAGACATTTTCCAGCATCCCATGTTTCTAGTGTTCCAAGCTGATCGAAATGTTCTCGAAGCAGATCTGCATACTTGATCAGTATGTGGCTCCTCTCCTAGAATCACATAAATATTTATTGGGTTATGATTTCCTTTGTTCCATATGAATACTTGATCAAAGGTCTCAAATGTTTTCCTTGCATATAAATCCATTACAAGGTATTCATAGATGTTAAATAGGTCACAATTGATCTAAGTGCTATGAAAGTAAAATTTGGATTTTTGTAACCCCAAAAATAGGTATTCTATGGAGTACCTTATAATCCCATTCCATATGTGGTTAGCTTTCTGCCCTTCCCAAACTACCTGCAAAAAAAAAACGAAACCCATTTCATTTTGAATGAAGCTAAACAAAAAGCCTCATAATCCACTTTATTCCCAAATGACATTTTTGACTTGCAGATCAAAAAAATCGTATGCAATTTTTCTCCTTTCCTTGGGTTGCCAGTTGTATTTGACTGAATTTGAATTACAGTCCACTTTGGAGAAACTATCGCAGTTCAAATCTTCTACAGAAACATTGAAGGGATTCATTGAGCAAGCCTTCTTGGCTAAACAAGGATGACTATTAGGAATGTACCCAAAAATGAGGAATTTTTCACTAGGTCCGCGACAGTATTACAAAAATTGTTGAACAATATATATGGTTCACTAAGAAGATTGTAAGAAGTTTAACATATGCAGATGATTCTATCTCTATTAACTACGCACTCTATTAACAAAAAGCCTCATAATCCACTTACTTTCCCAAATGACATTTTTGGCTTGCAGATAAAAAAAAATCGTATGCAATTTTTCCCCTTTCCTTGGGTTGCCAGTTGTATTTGACTGAATTTGAATTACAGTCCACTTTGGAGAAACTATCGCAATTCAAATCTTCTATAGAAACATTGAAGGGATTCATTGAGCAAGCCTTCTTGGCTTTCAAACAAGGATGACTATTAGGAATGTACCCAAAAATGAGGAATTTTTCACTAGGTCCGCGATAGTATTACAAAAATTGTTGAACAATATATATGGTTCACTAAGAAGATTGTAAGAAGTTTAACATATGCAGATGATTCTATCTCTATTAACTATGCACTCTATTAACAAAAAGCCTCATAATCCACTTACTTTCCCAAATGACATTTTTGGCTTGCAGATAAAAAAAAATCGTATGCAATTTTTCCCCTTTCCTTGGGTTGCCAGTTGTATTTGACTGAATTTGAATTACAGTCCACTTTGGAGAAACTATCGCAGTTCAAATCTTCTATAGAAACATTGAAGGGATTCATTGAGCAAGCTTTCTTGGCTTTCAAACAAGGATGACTATTAGGAATGTACCCAAAAATGAGGAATTTTTCACTAGGTCCACGATAGTATTACAAAAATTGTTGAACAATATATATGGTTCACTAAGAAGATTGTAAGAAGTTTAACATATGTAGATGATTCTATCTCTATTAACTACACACTCTATTAACAAAAAGCCTCATAATCCACTTACTTCACTAAGAAGATTGTAAGAAGTTTAACATATGCAAATGATTATCTCTATTAACTACACACTCTATTAACAAAAAGCCTCATAATCCACTTACTTTCCCAAATGACATTTTTGGCTTGCAGATTAAAAAAAATCATATGCAATTTTTCCCCTTTCCTTGGGTTGCCAGTTGTATTTGACTGAATTTGAATTATAGTCCACTTTGGAGAAACTATCGCAGTTCAAATCTTCTATAGAAACATTGAAGGGATTCATTGAGCAAGCCTTCTTGGCTTTCAAACAAGGATGACTATTAGGAATGTACCCAAAAATGAGGAATTTCACTAGGTCCGCGATAGTATTACAAAAATTGTTGAACAATATATATGGTTCACTAAGAAGATTGTAAGAAGTTTAACATATGCAGATGATTCTATCTCTATTAACTACACACTCTATTAACAAAAAGCCTCATAATCCACTTACTTTCCCAAATGACATTTTTGGCTTGCAGATAAAAAAAAATCGTATGCAATTTTTCCCCTTTCCTTGGGTTGCCAGTTGTATTTGACTGAATTTGAATTACAGTCCACTTTGGAGAAACTATCGCAGTTCAAATCTTCTATAGAAACATTGAAGGGATTCATTGAGCAAGCCTTCTTGGCTTTCAAACAAGGATGACTATTAGGAATGTACCCAAAAATGAGGAATTTTTCACTAGGTCCGCGATAGTATTACAAAAATTGTTGAACAATATATATGGTTCACTAAGAAGATTGTAAGAAGTTTAACATATGCAGATGATTCTATCTCTATTAACTACGCACTCTATGTAAAATTGGCTCTGGCAACCATCTTTCTGACAAGATCAACAATGGTTGATATATCCTCAATACTAACCCAATAATTTTGTCGATCAAGTCTTCACAAAATAAGTTCAAGAAAAAAGAAAGTACCACCAATTAAACACAAATTTCATTTCACAGTGTAAAATATCTCTGCATCGAGGAAGGAATAGGGATTTATTATTTTATACCAAGGATATGTGGCGAGTGACTTAACATAACTCAAATCAGACAATTTAGTTTAAGAATCACTACAGTTTCAAGTCTATTTGAATAAAGCCATCCTCCTGACTGTGTGGAGATCACTAAGATCAACTGCAAGTAGAGAGAGAGACAGGAATTTGGCGATGATGGTTTCTATCAGAAATCAGTCTGCAAGTTCTTTCATTATTAGATGACTTGTTCTTATGCCATAATATTGAAGAAAAAAGGAAAAAATCCAAACATAAAATCTGAAAATAGAAAGAAAAATTACATAACAAATATACAACTAATGAAAACCAAAAAAAAAAAAAACAAAAATCACTTAAGTGATCTGACTTTGGCTACCCAATCAAGCTTTCGCTGCATCTGCATCAAGCATGGTCTATTATATCCATTTCCCTACTGATAATCCATATAATTTCAAGTGTTTGCAGAAAAAGATATGACGAGTACTTAAGTAGAGGTGGGCAAACATTAAAAGCATTTAACCAATATTACCTGGAGTGCAACATGAAGAGCCAGCAAATCGAGGTTGTTTATGGTAGCGTAACTTTAAATGGGAGGGAGACATTCTATATCGATAAAATTTATTTACAGGGACCCAATTTGTCATAAGCTTATGGGCTAACTATATAATAGGATTATTATAATTACTTCCCTAACCAGAGGATTAAAAAACCGTGTACCAACAAAGCAAAAGGCATGGGAAGAAAATGTAGAGCTCTCCTTGGTGCTGCCTACATGCTTCCTACCTCTTAATCTTCCTGTATCGGAGAGTTTATAAAAACAACAGGAGCCTATTAAGGAGGTGCTAAAACTATATGACAGGGATTTCCCAATGAGCTTCCACAGAGCCTTGGATTTCCTAAGAAAGAAGAAGCATTCAAAACAGACAAAGCTGCGGTACTAGGTATTGAACCACTGAACTCATTATCAGACACATTGAATACCTTCATAACAGACTGATTAAAAGCAAGAATAGTACCATTGAGCCTATTATTATCCAATTGAAGAACATACAATCTCTGTAGACTCTCAGGTATCTCACCAATCAACAAATTATATGACATAACAATAACTTCTATACGATGAGGTTGGAAGCAAAAGCAAGCAAAGGCCAACAATGATTTTCTAGAAGTAGAACTGCAAGACGCGCTTGGTGCAGGAGCACCTTGACAATGACATGTTTTCCATGAAGCAAATCTTAGAGATTGATTAAAATTTAAATTCTGTTGATTCAATATTGTTGTAAGGTCATTTGAGTCATTTCCCATGTTTTGAGGTCATTAGGATGGTCATTTGAGTCAAATATGCAAAAATGTAAGAAAAACCCAAAAGTTGTCACAATATTGCAAAAACTGCAAAATTGAGTAAGATAGGGAAGGTGAAGGGTCTTTTGGCTCTTGGTTCGTTAGAAATTAGTTAGAAATTGAAGAGTCGGTTTGAAATGCCTTTAAAAATGCCTTGTATCCATTTTGTAACTCGTGGGTGATTGTATATCTGATTTAGAATGATTAAAGGCATTGTTTTCTGTATTTTCTCTCAGAAATTAATTGTTTCTTGGCTGTGTATGGCCTAGTACGGGAAAAAAATGATGTCTAATTGTTTGTAGATGATAATATGTTAAATCACCTTCCATTTTCTCTTTGTTTCATGCAGGTTGGTGTTGATTTGTAAAAGATATTACAATTTTTGTAAAGACAGTCTAAACCCTCTGTTAGGGTAACAGTGTACTGAATAAATTAAGTTTCTCTTATTTCCACCATTGAAATCTCTGTATCTTTGGTAATATCATTCCTTGGTTAATATATTCTCATGTTCTGAAGGCTTTGGGGTAATGGGTTAAGGGTGAAATGAATAAAATTACAATTTCAGTCTGAAACTGTGTTACAGTTAGAAACTACAGAGTTTTAAGAGGCTAAAAGGTTAGGGTTTGTACAAATATATAAGGGACTGACCATTTAAAGGTTTATTAAGCATAAACAAGCCTAAATATAGATGATTGAAGCATTTGTCAGATGAACTTGTGGTCGGAAGTAGGATATTGAATAAGCCCATGTGGGTAAAGACTTAATTAGTTGAAGCAGGATATTGAATAAGCCCATGTGGGTAAAGACTTAATTAGCCCTGTTTTGAACGTAGACAGTCTTGTTTTGCATCTGTTTTCCAAAAGAACCTATGCTAATTATTGGACATGATTTAATACCCCATAAAGGGTATCTAAAAAGTATATCACAGTCTGATTTGAAGGTCAGCATCAAAAGAAATCTCTGACAGTTGTTGAAGGAGTACTACTAGAATTTGAGGACAATTATGTGAAAAAGGCTAGTATATGAAAAGAAAGATCTTGTGTAGGATTGGATATTGTTGAATTAACTCCAATAAAGATATTTCATGCTTTGAACTGGTTGATTGTGTCTTGAAGGCTAAAGTTTGCATTTGTAGTCATTTAGTGCCATTGAAGCCTATTAAGGGTAGTCATAACAAAATGATGAAATGTGAAAGGGAAGATGTTGTAATTGGTTGTTTGGGTTAAGTTGAGGTTACTCAAGTGTCTTGAAAGTCTTTAAGGAAAATTGGAACTCTGAAAGCAAATATGAGCACTTGAATTGAGTTTTGTGAGGGAAAAGATGAATGAATAACATAAGATTGTTTTGAGTTTTTGACAAAAGAGATTGAGTAAGTTTGCTTTCTTCCTTGTACTGCATCAGCGCTAAGGGCAGCAGAGGTAGAGAAAGAGGAAACACACACCATGCAAGACGAAGCAAGAAAAGCAATAAAACCCATTTCAAGATATCCAGAAACTTAGTTTGTAATTACTAGGACTAACAGATTCTGTGGTTATCTTTACTATGAGCCATGAGGTGTGATAGTCTTGATGCAATCAAACCTATTTTGCAGTCAATGTGCAGTACTTATAGGGATGACACTAACATGTAGGGTATAATCACTGCTTTTGAGCAATCATCCTTCTGATTGAATGGAGTTTCATCTCATGAAATCAAATTCTCACTATAAAATAGTTATACCTTCATTAGAGTGATTATAATTGAACTACTATTATGCTAAACAAGACCTGTTGTGACCCTATACTTTGTAATTGCAAATATATAGTAACTAGTAATGTAATTTTGAGAATGTTGGCTTTTATTTGCAATATACTATCAACAATGGTTGCATATATAAGTGGATTTTGGGGAGTTTCTAATTTCTATCAGATTTTTGTCACCTTTTTTAACATAAAAATAGTGTTCATAAAATGTAAGAACTGCTTGAACCCGGTTACTAGATTAAGCAAGTAATCTAAATTATATTAACTCTGCAGGAAAATTATCACCAACATAAAAAACAAATACAAAACCAATAAAACTTAAAAAAGAAAAATCTACACATAAGATATAAGAATACAAAGGAAAAACACATAACCAAACATATAAAAATATGACTCTCAAGCAAAATATAAATAGAGGAGGCATAACCATGCCAATCAAAAAAAGAATGCAGACAAAACAGAACAGTAACTTGCAAAATACCCAGATCGTTAGTCAACAATGGAATCTTATTACTGATTTCTTTATTTTCCTTAGTATGTCTAATGTTATGGAGGATTCAAAGGAATCCAAAAAGTCATTAAAGAACTGTTTCAATTAAAATCTTTCCAGAAGAGAGAACATGAATTTAAATTCCAGATAAATGAACATTACTTACCTTGATCGCAAAATGTAATGCAGTTCAAATCTTCTGCTCCAATGCCAAACATCACAAAGCTCGATTGAAAATTCGTCTATGCAATGAAGACTTGGAAAATGTGTAAACTAATTCCTCAACTCAATTTTCCAGAAGATTGTAAAGCACCGAATTTATCCTGCCAATACGCACTTCTTCTCCTCATTTTCACAATGGGCATACATCAGAGCTCCTCTACTTCCTCTCTGAGTGCCTCAATTCTCTGCAATATTGCACTTGATCGAGAAGGGAGATTAGAACAGGAGCTGGAGTTGACCCACTGCTGTTGTGATGACAGAATTCCTTTGGAAAAGAATGCAGACTTTTGTTGAGGAGATCTTGAAGCATGGACCATCGCCAATCCACAAGAAGTTATGGCGAGGAGACAAACAAATGAAATAAACCTAAACCTAAACAGTCTGCCCTGATTCCCTAATAAATCTAAACCTGTAAAAGCATGCTTTTCTTAACAGTAATAATAGCTAACAACCATTCTTTTTTTTTTAACGGTAATAACAACTAACAGCAAGCTATGCTTTTCTTAACGGTAATAGTTTCACAGCAAGCCATTCCTTCCATCGCTGTAGTTTCAGAGCCGATGGACCACGCTCCCCTGAACCAAAAACAAACACATTTTCTTTCTAAAATTTTAATATAATCTTTTATTTAAACAATTACTTAATTTTCAATATATTAATCCAAAAAAATATAGTTTAGTATTATTATTTTTAATTAAAATTTGATAATTAATTTTATTGTATAATTTATAACTTTTATTATATGATTCAATTTTTATTATTATAATATATATATATATATATATATATATATAAATTTATTTTTTATTTGTATAGATGATTTTTGTATTAAATAATATATTTATTTAATTTAGTTGTAAAAATATAGTCTTCATGATTATTAATATTTTCACTTAATTCAATATCAAAAACATCACATAATATTTTTTAAAGATATGCACACATGTTATATTGGTATTTATAATCTCATTACCATATGCTAAATTAAATAAAAAATTAATAATGATGAAGAAGGTCATCCTTTGTGTCACATCCCCTACATCAACCACTTCCATAATTGATGACTATGAGAAAAATAAACAAAAAAGTACTTTAAAAAAATGAAATAGGACAAAAGGAGGACAAAGAGTAATGCATATGTACCAGTGCCACAATAGGGTAGGACAAAGCTTGCCATGCCTTTATTGATCGTAGTGTCACCTTGTCCTCATTTATGAGGTCTTCAAGGTACAAATGAAAGTGAGAGGAAAGAGGGAGTCATTGTGATTGCCCTAGTAGACATATATGCAAAAGTATGGGAGCGAGGAGAGCATGTGAAGGTTAGATGAAAAGGGGGGTAGAGAAATTTGATTTTATGATATACCATGAGGGGAGGATAGACATGAAACAAATTTGTTGAAAATAATTTAGAAACTTTCAAGAAAAACTCAATTGGCAAATGTAGAAAAACTAGACTACACAACCTTTGACTGTGTCTTCCTACCTACGCCACCATCAAATATTTCAAACATTTAATGGACTTCAATCAAGTGAAAAGGGTAAAGAATATTAGGAGATGGTAGAAGAGGGAGGAAGGGAGATGCAAAGGAGTGATGATACTCTCCTTTGAAGAAAGTTCAACATCAAAGGAAGGTAGAATATGCACAAAATGGACTCATTAAAATGGTTTTAGGAACTTTGAAGCAAATGTCACTGGTAAGTGTAATGATAAGTTTCACAATTGTTGCCAACATCCTCCTTTCTTATGCTATAACTAGATCTTATGAATATTTTATGGACTTCCTTCTTGTCAGAAATCAACTATACAACAAACAAGGAATCTTCATGATTGAGGTAATTTTTCTATGACACTCACCCATTGTTACTCCTTCTATAGACACATGGTTCTATGGACGTGTTTCCATTGTGGTTTAACAAGGTCATTTTTATGACCTCACAATTTCATTCACCAATGACTTTATAGTAACTACCAAAAATATCATCGTTTGGAAGCATCTAAGTTTTTTTTACAAGAATAGTTATAGGAGATTAAGAACTTGTGGTTCTATAAATTCCAAGTCACCATTGGCATTGGAGTTTTCAATACCCACAACACTCATGAAAGAAAATTAAAATAAAGGAAAAATGAGAGGGGTCAACATATTCTAATGCATAAATATGAATATCTTCAATGCCATTCCTTGAGCTAAGGATATTCATCTTTTACATAGCATTGGTCTCTAAATATTAACCTTTTGGATTATTATTGTAGGGATTTTTTAAATTTATAGGGAAGACCGTGGTAAGATTAGCAAGTGATGCCTAAGTGACATTTTGGACTACCTCTTATCTTAATAATATGTAACTATCAAGCTAATATTCTTCTCATGCCTCAAATTAGTCCTCATACTTAAGATTATTCTTATGCTAGGTGTTGGATATTGGACAATAGAAAATTTCTCCCCACCTCCATCTAGTTATAAATTATTTGGAATTGTTTGACAAAGATGACTACATAATGACTCTCACTCATAAATAAAATATGCAATATATTCATTGCGATATAGAAACACCACACATATGATTATTCTCTTGTATGTTCTCTCTCTAAGGTCTATACACCTATAGAATTATCGCCTAGATAAATGTGTATTGGCATAACATAATAAATGGTTATCTTCACTAGATATTCATCTATAGTCAAGAATTATTACTAACATGGTGATTAATTATAGATTCTTCACCTAGGGAATGAATTGAACCTTTAGTGGGATCATCAATCATAAAGGTTGATAGTTCTTGGTGATTCATTGAGTATGTTTGACTACTAGATATAGCAATTCACTAATGTTAGGGATTTGACTATTTGCCCTTTTGTTTGGTTATCAATTTTGGATATCAAGTTGTATGATCCATTCAAGTTAGTTTTGAATATAAGTGTTGATATGCAAATCTATTGTGGAAATATCAAGTCACATATTAATAAATATTAAGGCCATAACTAATATAAATGGCAAGTGAAAACATTATCTAGACCATAAATTAGACCAATATAAGAATATGTAATTGCACCATAGGGTAAATGAAATTAGAAGGTGAAAAATATTAATACTACTAAAATAATTGTGTGTATATCTTCATATGATGATCTAAAAAATAAATTGTTCCCATTGTCTTAAGTATGCTTGGTACCAATCATGGTGAAATCAAGTTTATACCTATTGTATTATGTCTTTAGATATTCAAATAAATTTTGGGTGGTCTTGTTGATGCATGTTGTGTTTCATCAAGGATGATGCAATATATTATTATGGTACTTGATATCCTTGAACCATGTTGTATTGGGACCTCACTTGGAGCCTTATTGTGGCCTTTGCATTGTCATTGCATCATGGCAATATTTTGGCTACTATTAATTTAGTTTATGAGATGATTATATTTCCCTTATTTTGACTATTATATTATGCCCAATTTTTGTGTAGGGATTTGACTTGTGCAATTTCTATCGTCTAAGTTATGTCATTAAAGGTGGGTGATAGTTCAATACTTAACTAATTGTAGGATTGTTAACTATTGCAACTATTGAATGTAGAAGTAGTTTGGAGACCTCAATTCTAGTAATGGCCATCTTAGCACATTGAGCTAATTTATTAGTGAAAGTTGACATATGACAACTACCATCAATAGTTGTTGATGGTGAAGGTCCAAAATCCATCTATTCATCATAAAATGTGAATAATAAGATTACCACATTATGTTTTTATAAATTACATTCATGTGGACTTGACATGGCTACACAATTAGGAATTGAAGGGATTGTAGAAATACGATGAACATTCTAACCCCATATATATATTTATATCATAGATTAATATAGTTAATCCTATATTTTAAAATGAAATATAATAAATTTCATAGCCTTTTTAAAAATTGCATGTCTATCAATGTCAATGTGCTATTTGGAAACTCGTATTTATCAACACCATATTTTCAAATATGGATGTATCTTGGTCCTACCCTTACACATCATACTCCTAAAACCATGGATTATCCTCTCCAATGTGTGCATCCTATTCATTCTCACACCCATAATCATGGACAAATCCATAGCTATGATAAATTTGAGTTGATCATTAACACCTAGGATTCTCACCCTCACCACTTTATGCAAAATGATTGTTATGATGTAATAAGGTTAATGTGAGGGAATTGATAGACTGTAAAGTCTCTACTTCAACAATATTCTTCACAATAAAAGATATTGTCACAAGTTGAATATCTATACTAGCTAGGTGTCTTATTGTTTAGTTTTGGGCCTGATGAGACCTCTCTCTATCTTGTATAAATCCTTTACCTGTAACTTGGAAAACATGCATATCAAAATAATTTAGAATCTCATTGACAGCAAAATTATCCCCAAAAATCATCCCTTGTTCCTTGGTGTTGGAACCAATGGATAAGTAATATCCTACAACTTTCATGTTTGGGCCCATTTTATCTTAGATCAATAAACAATGCACTCATCATTTTTCAAAATTTTATTCTCATTTATTTGTTTGTATGATAATTTTGTTGAATAAAATTCTTATGCATTCTCCCTATGATTGGACCATGTGTTTATTTTCCCATTGATGGAATATATATATGAAAAATAAATGATTCCAAAGATATGAGAAGGGTTGTGTGATGTGAGCTATTTGTATTTATATTTTTAATGTATCAACAATATTTGGAGTTTCTCTTTATTTGTTTCAATTTTACCTAATATTTTTTCTTGTGTTTCACATGGATGACAAAAAATATAAGGAGTTTACATTAGAAAAAATTAAGGTAGGTATTCATAGGTGGATCTACCATCCACCTATACATATAAATGAAACATTCCTAGGTCTCATGATTTGAGAGAATAAGTAGGAAATAAATTTGGTAACTTTTTGGTCTTAAGGATTTAAAGAGACTATCTCAAATCACTATAGCCCAAAAGCATTATACTTCTTGGTGTATACAAGGAAATTGAAAAACATGAAAATAAAGAGTTGAAAACACAAATAAACAAATCTAAACAAATCAAGTCATATTTATTGATTTCAATGCAAACCTCAAGGTCAATCTTTCTATGGAGACTTGGTCATTAATGGATGTGGATGTGACTTAGTAGCATAAAACTATATTAATGAGAATAGATTCTGATATAATAGACTTTCATAAAGACGAGATTTTTTTATCCAATGAAACAATGATGGCATTTATAGAATTTTTTAAAAATAAAATAGACGGATGAGGATCAAAGACTTTAGTCAGCTAGATAGTTTGTGGAGTTAACTCAATTGATAATAGAAAATTTTCCATTTTGAACTCCTAGGAGGATACTAATAAATTTAATTAATTTAATAAATAGATAAATGAGAGGAAGAAGTTTCTAATTTGAAGAAACAATTAGCTTGTGAGAAGATATTATGGATTTATTAAATATTTTAATGGACTACCTTAAGAATTATATGGTGTATTTATTATCATTGTAACCCCATCATACTCCAAACTTGAATGTAGTACACCTACATATAAATATACAAAAATTATTGAGCATAAGGAACAAGAACTAGAAAGCTTTAATTGAACATTCTCTAAAACTAAATATGATGGAAGATTAGGAATCACTACTTACGAATTATATGTGGATGTCACCTTATGAATGATATGTGACCACTGTACAATTTTTAACTATTGATCTCAATAGCCTTTCCTCCACTTCAAATTCTCCAAAAATATACACATATAAATAAGTGAATTGTTAAGAAAACAAATCTTGAAGACCTATTTGAAACTCAACAATGGTGGATTTATTGTCATTGTAACCTCCTCTTGCTCCAAACTTGAGTGTAGTAGACCTACATATAAATATTTGGGTACTTGGCCTACATTTCATTTTGGGCTTTGGTTTAGTTAATCTTCTACTATTTTTGGTGGTGACTAGCATTGTTTTTCCCAGACTACTTATTTGTTTGCTATTTTGGCTTTGTAACCACGGGATCAGGTCCCTTTCCCTACTTACTTAATCAAAAACAATGAGGAAGTTGCTAAATTGGTGAAAGCATAAATTGATGGAGAAGAGATGAGAGGATAATTATGGATTTTATTTATTTATATAAAATAGATATTAATTCATCTTAATTAAATATTTAAAAATAATTATTTAATTAATTGATCAATCAATGATAATAAATAATGATGATAATTAATAGTAAGATGATAATATGATTTATTAATTTATATGAATGTCCATAATTAACTTATTAATTAAATAATAAATTATTGTTCAATTGAGTTTTTTTTTAGATTGCAGGAATCGGGTAGCACGACCCCCTATAAACTACAATGCGCCTGGTAAACTTTTTAACGTGACCAACAACGTCGGTGCGACACGCCCTCCAATACCACGATGGTGGGGGAGACTAGACCTCATGACCAACCTCCTGCAATAGGAAAGGTTTAGCCAACCAAGCTAGACCCCCCACCCCTTGTTCAATTAAGTTATTATAATGGTAATAAATGTGATAATAATTACATTGGATTAGTGGGCCTATGATGGATGATGGCTTCATTACCATTCATAACATCAACAAACAAAATTATATGATCTATATCCACTTGATGTCTCTTCAATTTAAGGTTTTTAAATATTCAAAATAGGGATGACCTTTTCCTAGATTCACATTGATGATCTCTCCATCAATTTTGGAATCAATTGCATGTTCACATTGATTTTCATAGTAATTTGATTCATGTTGTGTCTCTACATCTATTTGTTGTTAAGAAACTATTTAAAAAATTGACTAGTATCAAGATCAAATAGTTACATTTTGATTCCAAACTATAAAAAATAAGATGGGTAGGATGTCTTGTTAATCTAATATATTTTTCTTAGTATTATAAGAAAATGATTTACATTTAAAATATGTTAAAATTGTTAGGGTAAGGTATAATGGAGTGGCCTGCTACTCTGGAATTTCCAATATGATCCTTGTGAAAATTTGTTTGTAGTTGGTGCTAGAATGAATAAAATCTTGGGTTAGAGCATTGAATATTTTAGTTGTATGTATTAAGTGGGTGAAAAATATTTGGGATTGAATATTTATACACTTGTTTTAATTTTTATGTAATTCTTTTCAAAAAATAAATGTGTCCATCTATTATCTAAAACTTTCCATATATTTAATAGATAATTTTCATATCTACATCCTCATTTCAATCATCTTCTTGTACCAAACTATCATTTGGTTTATTTTCACAACAAGATAGCATATTATTCTTGTTTTAGTTCATCTACTTTTCATCAAGTATTTTTTTGTCTTCTTAGTTTGGGTAGTGTTGTAAATTGTCATCCCTGACAATTTCACACTATGTTTGGCTCCCCCTTATGTACTTGGACCTAATTATTCTTTTTTCCCCATTTTATTACCGTTTTTAGAAAATCAAATTAAATTCGGGAATTAATTTAACTATTTATTTAACAAGCATTTAAAATTCAAAATAGGCCTAGTCAAGGGTGCCTTTGCCCTTGACAACCCTATTTTGGCTCAAATTTAAATATTTTATTATTGATATTAATATTTTTGTAAATTCATATTAATTTTTTGTCCTTTAAAAATAATTATTACGAGAAATATTGAAATTTATTTAAATACAAGTCTTTTTACCATTTGAAAACCTAATGAAACTTTTGATCAATTGAGCATCTTAAAAAGAAGTCAAGGCAATTGAAGAGAAGAATAAGCAACATGTTTTTAGTACTTTCATCATTCAAGATTATGTTTGCAATGCATCATCAAGTTCATGTCAAAGCATAAATACGATCATTTTATGTTTTATGTTCATTATCATGTTGTGAGTACTAACACTTATAAGATCTTCAATCAACTATCAATGTCTCCTTGTATGAGATGTGTGAAGTAACCTTAGTCCATCAAGGAATGTGTATTTGAATGGTAAGTTGTAGCATTGTGATTTATCATTTTTATTCATTTTCCTCTACCCCACCTAGGGTAAGCATTCTTTATCCAAGATCACCATAGTTGTTGTGCAGGTGGGAACACCAAAGTAGTGTTTACAACCCTTCATCTACTCTCTTTCTTGTAGGGTGAAAATTTGAACTAGATTTGGAGAACATTGAAGACCTTAAATGAAGATCAAGCATACAAACACCTTACTTCATCAAATTAGGGAAAGATCGATTATTCCCTAATAGACAAATTTCTAAAACTGATTTTGATAGAGAAGCACAGGTATAAATTATAAAATACTTTATGAATGTTTTGAGTTTCCAAAAACCCTAATTTTTAGTTACGAGCACCCTCACCCTTTTCCAGATAGTTTTGATCCAAATTTGAATGCCAATTCCTCAATTTTTTCTCTCTACTCTCATGTCTTTAGTTTTTGTTCATCAATTCTATGTTTTTATGAATTGGTGATAGTTTATTATACTTGCATAATTGACCTAGTTTGTAATCACAAAATATACACATCACATCAATTCCATAATTATATGACACTGATATGGAATCCAAGACTAAAAACACATAGTGGTGTAGGAAAGATAATAATTAACCAAAAAATATAGGTGAAATGAGTGTGAAGGTCGCCATAAAAAAATTAATAAAAAAGGCCAAACATAAAATACCAATGGGAAAATAAAAAGGTAAAGGTACATCATGATAAAAATCATCACATCCTCATTGTCTTAATTTTATAAATACAACAAAATATTAGGAATGAATGGATATAAAAGCATGTTATTCAATAAAGTGTGATAATGCTTACAAACAATAATACACAAGTCTAAAAATAAGTTATGAAGGATGGAATACACTTGGATTTTGAATAGTTGAAGTAAACCATCTAAAAATATTTATTGAAGCTTGTCATTGTATGATGGAGGCAACATATTATTATCAAAAACTTGAAATCTAAAAATATAATCCTTAATTAGCTCTTTTTCCTTGTGTTTTCATTACATGCTTGAGAGATAAACATCTTAGCATGTTTTGAGGCACTTCGTTTATTGTAAGGAAATAATATAGGAACATTTTTGTAAGAACGGATTGGAATAACATTAATCATTTATAGTTACATCAAATCATTATTCATTTATTCAATCAATCATTTATATTGCAAATATGAGCACCATCGATAAAAAGATATGTATTAACCAAATAGCCATATAGGCATACATCAATATGTGTTGATATAAGTATAAAATATATACAAAAAAGTGATATAGGCTTACAAGAATGTCATATGGGCATACAATGTAACATATATGCAATAATATATGTTCAAAAATGCTATATAGGCATACAAAAAAGGACCCTAATAAATATTCATTTCCCTCCAGGTGAAGGAAATAGATCATGAGTGGCCTTTGATTGTCGAGGGAATGGAGATGCATGTGATGGTGGTCTACTTCAAATTTTTTCATTGGACCTCAAGTTTAAAGATTCATGGAGTTGCACCTATTGCAATAAAAAGCATAGAAATTAATATATAGAAATTACATTATAAAATGAAATATTAAAAAAATCACTTACCACAACCAAATAATCTCTCTTCTCATCCACACCAACGACATGCTCACGCTCTAGCATTGTGAAGTCTTGTAGCAATCATCCATATAGCAATTAAACTACAAATGAATAATCATTTTATTGTTTAATAATAGATAGATAAAACAATGAATATAATGTGAACTTTACTAATCTACCTCATACCTTTGTCAAAGGTATTGAGTTCACTATTGTTGCAGTGACACCATGCTCCATTGTCCTATTGTATAAGCATGAATTTTCACCCCTCACGCAAATTCCATTTTACCCCCTTACACTTTATAAAAACTAAGGCGGAGGCTTAATTCCACTTAAGCTCGTTGTCCACATCACACTTGGTGCTTGTTTTGTGTGTTGGTGGGTGTGTTCCTGTCAGGAATGCCCACGCGACGCGGAGACGTCCATGTGGCATGCTTATGTCCCTGGTAGATTCTTGTGGTTGGAGACTACAAAGATGTTACATTTTTTATTGGAAGTCGAAGTGTAATGCCCCTCTTCGGCTGGCCGACCCGAATATGGCCATTTTTCATCCTTTCCTTCATATTCATCCAATCGTCCATTTTCCTCTTCACTAGATTTTGGCGAGACCATTTTGAGCATTCTCTCCACTTCATTCATCCATTTCAATATTTGTAGCAACACTTTTCAATCCATAATAGCAATCCATCACTCTGATAGTGCGAGCGCAGGATAAACAACACGCCAATAGAGGCTTGAGTTCCTCTCACTTTTCTCTCCACAAGCCTTGAGCACTTTAGATGGAGGTGGTAAGCTCCTCTTATCTCTTCTATCGCCTTTGGTTGGGTAAGCACATACTATTTGTAGTGTCTTTTATTTAAATAGCTTGTATTTCTTTTCTTTATCTTTATTTCTACCATTGCAAACTTGGTTGTCTGTGGAGGTGGAAACACCAAAACGGGGTCTAACTGAGGCAAGCCCCTAAGTAGCCCCAAAATTCCCTCTTTTTTTGTGTGCAGGTGGAGAGAGCTTGGAGCAAGCTGGCGAGAAGACTGTTGTACAAAATTGTCTTCGTCACCCTTGCGGTAATATACTTCTTTTATCACATACGTACTTACATCTTGTTCTTCTTAATCTCATTCTAATGTTCAAGAAACTTCTAAACTAGGTTGTTAGTCTATCTTTTAGAGTTTAACCTCATCTCTTTGGTTTCCTAACCATATGGATGCCAGCGCGTTGCGATGTCATCCTGGAACCATTCTTTTGTCCTCTGACAAAGCTACCTGAGATGCAGAGTTGACCTTAAAAAGTGACTCATCTGGTCTCCCTTCAACTCTCGGGATTGCAAAGTTGTTGAAGGACACCTAGTCCTCATCCCTTCTATCCTAACATTCCTTGAGACTGAGGTAAGTTAGGGAAGCCTTTCCGCTCTTGTCCTTTCATGACCTGAGGCTTTGCAGTGGTTGGTCCCCCTCTCTTACATTTTTGGTGAACCTGACGTGAACCAATGTCTACTCATTTGTCGGTGTTCTAATATTTTTCTCTTATACCTATTGGTCGTTGTACCCCTATGTGTTGTGAAAGTTTATGAGCTTCACAACCCATTCTACGACCTTTGGGCATATTGTCAGAAGATGTTTGCAACACCTTTCGATGGAAAATATGGTCTCCTCTAGTTTCACTACTGGCCTTTTCTCTAGTTTTGTGGTTGGTCTATCCATGCAAGAGCACATATCACGAGGTGAATCTATGTTTCTTGATGAAATTGACCACATCCCTACCCTTCTTGTGTCATCGACCTCCTCATCCATAGATGAGCATGAGGTCGTTTTTATCCCCTTTGAATACGTTGTTAGCCTTGGTAAAGGGTTAGGTGCATTGGAAAATCACTTGGAAGGAAACCCGAAGATGGCTCGGGTTGCTAAAGTGATCAATGAAATAAGATACATGGTGGAAAAGGACTGGATAGACGTGGAGCTCTTAGCTAGTCTCGCTAGTTTGGCCGAAGCATGTGCCCCTCGAGCCATAGTCTCATGACACAAGGTGGCCTCTTCGAGGAACATGAGAGGCAACTAGAGATTTCAATGCCTCCTACACCCGTATATATGGTTGACGCAGTCCCTTCGGTCAGTTTACCCGCTACTTTTGAAAATTTTGAAACTATCAAAGTAAACAAGAACCCTTTGGGTTTCCACTTCACCCCTTCTGCTGCCTCCAATGGTGGAGGATTTGGCGAGATGATAGGTGGAGGATTTCGTGGTGAAAAATTTAGAATTGGGGGTGGCATTGGCAGAGGCGGTTTCGATGGAGGTTATGATGGTGGCTTCAGAAGTGATGGTGGCTCTGGAAAAAGTCACACTGGTGGTAGCAACATCAGTGGTGGCTCTAGCAATGGTCACGATGAAAGTCACACTGGTGGTGGCTCTGGTGGTGGTCACAGTGGTGGTCTAGGTGATGGTCTAGGTGGTGGCTCTAGTGGTGGTTCCAGTGGTCCTATGTCTTCTAATGACCCTATTTTGAATATCCTTCTTCAGAATATGGGGAAGATGCAAAACTAGTTGGCGACCTTTCCCAGGCCTCAACCTAGCCTATTTTCCATTCCTTCTTCCAACACAACCTGTTTTCGGTTGTAATTTTAAACACTCCTTTCCCGCAAGGGATGGAGATTCCCAAATTCGATTAATACGGTGGTAAAGGGGACCTACAAACGCATGTTTCCACCTTTAACACCCTATGCACAAACTTTTTCCATCATGATGCATTGATGGCAAAACTATTTCCCTGATCCCTCAAAGATACAACACTTGATTGGTATTGTTCTTTTCCCAATAATTCCATCTTCATGTTCGATCATCTTGTGAACCAATTCCTGCGATAGTTCTAGGCCAATATTGGGCCAAAAATGACCTTCTCTAACCTTGTTCGGTGCAAACAAGGGGACAATGAGAAGGTTATAGACTTTATAGTGCGATACCAAGTGCTCTTCTCATATATCTCATATTTGTTACCTAACTTTGATGTACAAAAGGTCTTGATAGGGAACTTACAAAGGCCTTGGCAAGAGAAGTTTTCCCTCATGAAGTATCTTTCTTTTACACACTTGTGTATAGATTTACGAGAGTACTAGTAGATGGTAGTTTAGTTTGGGGTCCTCCCTCATGCTCTCATTCTGAAGTAAGATCTATCATATTGATCTCTGGAAGAGGTTAAACTGTTGCAAATGTAGTAGTCATTGTGGAAAACAACGACCTTAGACACGACCAAAATTTTATGGAGCTATCAGAATCTTATTCGTCCATCTTGCAGAAGTTGGTGAAAGATAAGATCCTTACCTTTCACCCTCCTAAACTAGTTAGAGAACTGTACCCTAACTGGTATGAAGAAACCACATATTTTCAGTACCATCAATTTAATGGACACGACACTGAATGTTGCATGCACCTGCATCATGAGATACAGGATCACATCGAGGATGGTACTATCCGTCTTGATGGAAGTAAGAAAAACATGAACAAATTAGTGGTGAAAGCTAATAGTGAATTTCATATATACATAGACCCAATTCTATCGCATTCTACTAACATGATTATCGATCCCACTAATTTTATTTCTCACCTTGAGGCATATGTTAACATGGTTACTATTACTCCCTCTCCCTGCCTTGCAACTTGTTCGCTAGATGTAACATTTACTTCACAAGACGTAACAGCAAATGGTAGGCATTCTCCACTTTATATTCTCGCTTGCCTCAATGGTAACATTGTGACAGGGGTCTTAGTCGACTCCGCGAGTAGGTTGAATGTCATCATGGAGGAGACATTACTCTTAAACTCCCTACAAAAGGAGGAATATGAAAAGCCAAAATACATCATCTATACGCATGATGGAATTTCTCTTAAACCTTATGGATCAATAACATTGTCCATCCTGGTTGGACCCAAGAATGTAGACACGGTCTTCGATATTATTCCTGAGTTAGACCTATTTAGAGTGAAGCTAGGCATACCTTGGTTGACTTCCATGAATGGGGTCACCTCCGTAATCCATAAATTCCTTAAGTTTTCCCATGAGGGTTTCGTGCATGTGGTGCATCACACTGTATATCAGTCGGAGGTATCTTGTGGAGGATATTCGTTGGATCACTTTTGGCCCACTCTTGTTTGTCCGCTCTTGCAAAGAGCGAACCTAATTTACAAGAACTATGTGAAGTATAAGACTAGAGGCAAGGGATATCCAAATTTGAACCTTCCTATAGCTAAGCAACCAGCTACCTCCTCCTCTCGAAAGGGAAAGGAGAAGCTCACTCCCTCTCGGGTTGAATCGTCTACTCCTCTCTCTTGGGAAGAGTATCAAATGAACAAGCCCGAGTTCTACCTACTGAGTCCGATGATGCCTCCTTGGTGAAGGCCCAAGATCAAGATATCAGATCTCCCTAATGGGTCCCCAAGACCTTGGTACTAGCTGTATGGTAGAAAAAAAGGCTCGCATAGAGAATTTTCCCCTCGACCTCTTCCTATTCCCCCAAACAGAAAAGGATCCACCTCTAAGGTGGTAGAGTCAGTTCCTCCCGTCATTTCTGAACCTACTCCTTTTGATCCCATTCAAGAATCTACCCTTCCACTGGAAACAACCATGGAAGACACTCCCATGGCTGAGCAGAATCCTTCCATCCCTTCACGAGTTCTGGCTTCTAGTTCAAAGAGTCATAGAAATCACCTTACGCATGAGCATAAGAATCGGTGAAAGGCTCTCCTAGTTGAACAAGCATCCTCACAAAAGGAGGAAGAGAAGACATCACCTCTTGTTGTGTCCTCCTCTTTCCCCTCTTCTGTCTTAATCTAGCTAGTTTTGAATCTCTTTCGACTCCCACTATGAGCGCACATGTACCTAGAAAGGTGCAGGTGTTCATTGCTCCTTTTGCAGAGCCGCCCCTACTGAATTTCATTCTAAGTGCCTCACCTTTCCCAAAGCCTGTGGATATGGTTAACAATTTGGTTGTATCTATTGCGGTTCTTTCCTCTTCTCCATTGACCCTCCTTGCTTTGTCTATGATGAGTGTGCCTCCTCCGATGAAGAAGAAGGTAGAGTGTGGTCCCCCTAGCAATGGAGGATGTAAGAAGAACCCACCTTCTCCAAAAGGTGGCCCCGTGCTAACTTGTTTTGTCCTAGTGACAGAACCAATCCTAGCCTCCTCTTAGTTTGTCTCCGCTCTCGAGTCTCTCGATGAGCCTAACAGTGAACCTCAGGTGTGAACTCCTTCATCCATCGAGGTGAAACATGGCACTCTCATTAAGTGTATGTTTAACTTGGTGGATGAATTTTCAACCCTGTCAGTGATCTTCGCGAAGTCGTTGACCTTGGACCAACAAGATTTGAGTGATGAAGACCTCATAGGTCCCTCTGCCTTGGCCCTTATTGTAGGAGGATTAGAAGCTCCTCCCCTTAACATTATCTCATTACAGGCTCCGAACCCTTCCCCCTATGATGATCTAGAGTGGGAAGCTGATGACCTCTTAGTTGACCAGTGTTAAGGGGAGACCCTCTTGTTGATCTTTATATTAGATGTGTGTGTTGTGATGTGTTCACCTGTAATCATGCTATATGTGCCCGGATGACCCTTGTCACCCTTGTTGGTGCTTGAAAACATGCGTGGTGTTTGTGTTGTAAACCTTCTTCTATGTGTATCTCTATTCTTCCATGTTTGTATTGTTTTTTGGTAAATTGGGGACGATGCAAAGCATCAGGAACATTTAGGCCTCCTACTTTGTCTTTCATGCATTCTTCCTCATCTAGTTGGGGATTGATGATCTTTCGCCTCTTACTACAGTTACCTACTATATATAAATAAAGGTAGATCTAACCCCGTGAAACCAGATCCCCCTGTGCTCTTTGTTTGTGTTCTCTTTTCCTTTCCTTTCTATTTATATTTCTCTCTTCTTTTCTTGAGTTGTCCCTTTCATGTGTGCCAACATTGCTTCTACATTTCATGATCTTTAAAAATGTATTTGTTTCCAAGAAAATATTTTTTTGAAGATCCTCCATAGACTTCTTTATTAGAATTGTATTCTCAACTTGAAACCATAACAGAACATGTTTCCTTCATCATGGGTTTGTAAAGAAAGGACTTGGAAACCCTCCTCCAAAGTGAGAACAATCTTAGTCTTCCCCTCGCGTGGGTGCATCTTCTTCCTTTTGAATTCCTTGATGAAGTGAACATCTTTCAAAAGGATTCCTTAATGTTGAATCGATTTGAGAAAGAAGATGATAGCTTCTGAACATTGTATCCCTTCAGTGGACCCCTCCTTTTCACGTCGGGTTCCCAAGGGACCCCTTCAAAGGAATTTTAACAAGTTATATGGCGTCTAGCTCGGGGGCAACCCGAATATACCGGTTTCACATCTTCACATCTAGCTTGGGGGCAACCCGACTAGACCGGCTTTACTTCTTTACGTCTAGTTTAGGGGCAGCCCGAATAGACCTACCCCGCATCCGTACATCTAGCTTGGGGGCATCCCGACTAGACTTCACTTTTCAAATAGCATGTCCCTTGAGTGGACCCTCCTTCCTTTTGAAGGGTTCTCGAGGGAACCCTTTGAAAGCCTTCCAACTTAGCGATGGTCTGCATGACTGTCCATTCACTAGCCAACACGATCGCTTCCTGATGTGTTATATTTGCGGTTAAACATTTCGCCCTCTTTGACTCTATAGAGTCCCCTTTACTTGGTCTCTCTCATGTGAGATTTCTTGGGGGATACCTTCCTTACAGGCCCGCAGGTCTATAAGGTGTCTTCTCGGTTTCCTTCATGTGAGAGTTCTTGAAGAATACCTCCCTTGCAAGACCATGAGCTTACAAGGCCCTTTCGTCATCAACTTTGTAGTTCCATGGAGCTATGAAGTCCTTTTTTTGTACTTCCAAGTGCGCCAAATTGTGCTTTGCTTCCTCATTGGTTCAAGTATACTTTTCTTACCTTGTTACTTCTTACTACTCTACTTTTTCGAAGCACTCATCAGCACTCGTGCTCGCTAAAGTGGGAAAAAATGTATAAGCATGAATTTGCACCCCTAACACAAATTCCCTTTTACCCCCTTGCAATTGAGAAAACCTAAGGTAGAGGCTTAATTCCACTTAAGCCCATTGTCCACATCACACTTGTCACCTATTTCGTGTGTCATTGGGTGTGTTTCTATCGGGGATGCCCATGTGGCACATAGACGTCTACGATGCGTGCTTATGTCTCTGGCAGATTCCTGCGGCTAAAGACTATAGAGATGTTACATTTTCGATTAGAAGTTTAAGTGTAATGCCCCTCTTCGATTTTCTGACCTGAATATGGTCATTTTTCATCCATTCCTTCATATTCTTCATCCAATCATCCATTTTCCTCTTCAGGAAAACTTCAGCAGATTTTGGTGAGAACATTTTGAGCATTCTCTCCACTTCATTCATCCATTTTCAAGCTTTGTAGCAACACTTTTCACTCCATAATATAAATTCACTACTCCATCACTCTGATAGTGCGAGCACAGGACAAACACCATGCCAACAGAGGCTTGAGTTCCTCTCACTTTTCTCCTCCACAAGCCTTGAGTGATTTGGATGAAGGTGGTAAGCTCCCTCTTATCTCTTTTATCGCCTTTGTTTGGGTAAGTGTGTATTGTTTGTAGTGCTTTTATTTGCGTAGCTTGTATTTCCTTTCTTTATCTCTATTTCTATCATTGCAAACTTGGATGTCCGTGGAGATGGAAACACCAAAACAGGGTCTGACTGAGGCAAGCCCCTAAGCAGCCCCAACATTCCCCCTTTTTTAGTATGCAGGTGGAGAGAGCTTGGAGCAAGCTGGCAAGAAGACTATTGTATGAATTTGTCTTCGTCACCATTATGGTAATATACTTATTTTATCACATACATATTTACATCTCATTCTTCTTAATCTCATTCTATTGTTCAAGAAACTTCTAAACTAGGTTGTTAGTCTACCTTTTAGATTTCAACCTCATCTCTCTGGTTTCCTGGCCGTATGGACACTAGCACACCACACCATCATCCCAGAACCACGCTTTTTTCCTCTGACAAAGAGCTACCTGAGATGCAGAGTTCACCTTAAAAAGCAACTTGTCTAGTCTCCCTTCAACTCTTAGGATTGCAGGGTGGTCGAAGAACACCTAGTCCTCATCATTCTCATCCCTTCTATCCTAACATTCCTCGAGACTGAGGTAAGTCAGGGCAGCCTCTCTACTCTTGGACTTTTGTGACCGGGGCCTTGCAGTGGTTGGTTCCCCTCTCTTACACCTATCAATATCAGGAGGAGTTTCTACTTGCATTATCTAAAAATAAAAAACCATTATTCCATTACCAAAAGTAGAAGAGTGAAAGTTCTCTATATTACTTGATATTAAATTTTTACATAAATATTTAAAGGGTTTAAACCATCCAACGATGATAAAGACTAAACTTAACCATTAAAAATTACTATACATGGAATATACATTTCATCCTAAGACATGTGCAAGCATGATAGTGATCATAAAAATATTTAATATCACTCGTAAAGGTTGCCTCCAATGATTTCTATCAAATCCAAGTGACAACATGATAGTGATCATAAGAATATTTAATAGCCATATTTTTTTTCTCAAAGACTACATTTTAGAAATAAATATTGGTTTCTAAATTATTTAAGGGGATCAAGTTAGGTTTTGGTAAAAATGGTTTCAATTTATGTCTTCCTTATATATGACTTTAATTATTGATAGCATGTGGGTCACTATGCATATTTTTTTATCATATAATAAATAACTATATTTCACCATATCCTTTATTTACATTAGTGAAACTAGGGTCAATAAGGTGAACAATTGGATGCATCCCCTATTCAATTGAATGATCGAGTGTGATTTTATTTAGGATGATGTAGGTCATGGCTTATAATGTATGGTATATTCAACAAAATTTTGAGTACTTATTGAACTATATATTGCTTTGTAGTTTAATGGGTGGTTACTAGACTATTATGTTAGTTTTAGTCTAGTTATAAATCCCATTTAACTATAGTGAATATGACATAACTAGGGGATCTATTGGGATTTATTGGGATTTATTGTATCATGGATAGATTAGAGTTTATATTTTACCATTTCATAGTGAATACTTACTTGAGAATGTGATATGGTTTTGTATAGGATGAATTTTACTAGAGAAAAAGAAACACTAAAATATTTTGAACCTAATAGATTTTCATATGAATACCATTTCAATATCACAACTTAAAATTTATGATCAATATAGAATTAATTAATATTTAGTGTGAGAAGTAGTGTGTGTTTTGGGTATAATCGTGTGATTGTAAACATGAAATACTATGCACCATGTTTTGATTGAATGAAAACTTCATAATGTATCTTCACTATTTAATATTGGTTGAGGGTAAAGAGAGAGTTTTCTAAAATACTTAGCCATAAAATAATTATATATATATAACACTATATAATACAATGTACTATTGTAAAGGATAAATAAAGTTCATTGGTATAATGAGGTAAACAAATGTATCAAATTAAACTATATCAAGGAATGGAGTCATGTTAGAAATAAAATTTAATGGATATAGGATACTTAGCATTATTGAAATGGATGAATGTTGGTTTTAATGAAGATGGTGAATTTGATGTGTCTCAGAATCAATATATGTTCTACATATTCATGTATGTGGATCAAATTCATATAGGACCGGATTCAATGACTATCAAAATCATAAAAATTAGCCCAAGGTATTCATTATTTTCCCAGACAATTGATTACGAGTTTTGATGAAGAGTTGCAAATAACATAATCACATAAAACAATTAGGTTTGGTCGATGGAGGTCCCAAGAGTTAATACAATAAAGAGGTCTATAGAAGGTGGAAAAATAATTGACACCACTAGCCTATAATTTTGGAGGTCAACAACATGAACAAAATAAATTCATAGATTATGAAGTACATAGCAACCTGAAATAAAATTAATTAAAAAGTACAAATCATATTTAAAAACTATCTAGAACCTTCAAGTCATTAAACATTATTCAATTTCAAAATATAATTTTTTTTATTTTAAAATTAAAAATACTTTGTATTACCACCTCCACTTCTAGGCATTGTCATCGAAGGTCCAAGATTAACCTATTCAACATCCAAAATGAGATATAATGATACCATTCATATAACATTCAACTATTCACATGTAATATTTATAATCCTTTACTAGTTACATACCTCTGTAGTAGATGTCATCATGTAATAGGGAGGTGGAGGAATTCTGAAAGTAGAATGAACACAATGACCTGGAAATTTCACTATAATCATTCAACTAATTTAGTTAATATTGCATTTCAAAAATGAAATTTAATAAATTAATTTAAATGAACTTTCTAACATTTACCTGACTATCAAAGCCAAATGTATCACTCAGGAGGGATTCTATCATCACCATATCATCAACTATAGATGTACCCTCTTGGGATCATAAACATAGAGTGACCCAAAATCCTAACATAAATGAGGTGGAACTCGACACCTCGAAGACTCGCCCACCTCACCTTGTGCTAGAGGCCTAGTATGTTGTATGAGGCTCTGGGTGAGGGAACTGATTGACTGCAAGGAATCCACCTCAACACTCTCCTTTACAATAAAAGGGATATTCATGTGCCCATACGCTAGTCTAGCGAGTGGTCTCGTTGGCCATCGTGCGTCAATATGTGCCCCCACTATGTCCTGTGTGGAGCCCCCACATCTACCCTAGAATTCCTACATGTCAAAATAGTTTGGGATTTTATTGAGGACAAACTCAAAATAGAGTTTCCTCAAAAACAATTGTGGTACCTCATTTTGTTGCATGGAGGATGGTCAAAAACCATCCACCACCTTTCCCAAAAATAGTTATTTATCCCTTGGTGGTTGCACCAATGGATAGGGAACCTCTTGCATGAAGGATGTAAGGTTTAATTCGTTCTTGGGTTCATGAATAGTGCAAACAAGTCATATTTTGAAAAAAATCATCTTTAACTTGTTTATATGATAATTTGTTTGCATAAAATTATCTAAGCTCTTGTCTCTTCTCAGACCAACTATTTATTTTCTTGTTAACTGAATCTACATGAGACATTATGGATTGAATTTATTGAGCAAGGGAAATTTCATGTGAGGTTGTTCTTGAAGGATCTCTGAACCTTGCAATTAACTCATCAATTTCTTTTTTTTTAATTTTCAATTTTCCCCATTAAATTTTCTTGTGTTCCTAGAGCATGATGAGGAATTGTAGGAGGTATTTATTGAGGTAGTTCTTCAGGAGGGATTTGATCATGAGGTGAATTATAAATTTAAGGAGGATTTGGGGGTGAATTAACAATTCTTGTAAATTAAATAAGTTTACTTTAAAAAACATATTCAATCTACCTATTTAATACCAAATTCACCCAAAAAAATAATAATAACTTACTCCGTTGACCTCCCCGACGTCATGGTAAAATTTTGATGAATAATTGGTAAAGATATGGCATGTTTTTGCGCTTCCTAGAACATAATCATGTTATAGAGGGTTTGCAGGCCACTATGGAAGCTTTTAACAACATAAAAGAAAGAATGAAATGAAGTTTTGTTTTTTTTTGCTTAAATAAGCAATAAAATGAGCACATTATAGAATTGCTCATATTATTTATCATTAAAGAAATAACATGAGTGTGTTATAAAATTCTCAATTTATTTCTCATAGAAGCAATAATACGAGCATGATGTAATGTGCTCACATTATTTCTTTGTAGTGATCGAGCATGAGGCTCAATCACTCCAAGCCATAACACAAGCGTGTTATAAATATCTTTGATAAACCAAATCTTTGACATGGGCGAGTGCACAAATATGGGTTCCAAAAAGTGGCCACCCCACTTTTTAAAATTTAAAATAGTCATAACCCGAGCATGTTATAATGCACTCACATGTTATGGATATTTTGAATTTTAAAAGTGGGGTGGCCACTTTTTGGCCCCCCATCTTTGTGCACTCGCACATGTCAAAGATTTGGTTTATCAAAAACACTATGTTTGATTCCACATGGAATTGTATTATTACTTCTAGCATATTGCATTTCACTTCATTGATATGACATTTGAAAAATGTTGTATTGTCTTATAGAGGAGGAAATTCGGCACCCCAAAATGACATGATCTCAAAGGGTGAATGTTCCTCAACTGCTTTTGGGATCAAAGCTCGGGTGATGAGATGGGAAGACAAAAAGATTTTTTTATATTTTATGTTTTATGTGGAATCATAGGGTGAGTTTTAGAGGCCAAAAGAGTAGGTTGTAGAGGTTTTGTGAGTAAAATGGAAATCTCTTAGCTAAGGACAACAACACAATGCATGGACATCCCTACAATGCATTGTAACTTCTCGTATGGACGACACCAAGTTTACTTATAGGGATAGTAAGGAACCTACTAAATGTTTGGTAATTAAGAACTCAAGAATGTACTTAAAAATAGAAATATAACAAAAATAAACAGGATAAAAATAACAAAAATAAGCTAAGTGAAATAAAAAGGAAATGATAGAATGGAAAAGAAGAAAGGAGACACTCACAAGAGGTCCATGAATGAAGCCTCCTACAAAGCTACAGCTTTCAAAACCTACACACATAGAAATGAGAAAATGGTTGGGGTTGTTTTAGGGGTTTTCCTTAGCCAAACCCCCACATAGGTTTTCCCACCTCCACAAACACCCAGAAAGATAGAGATAGATTTTAAAAAAGATAAGATAAAGAAATAGATAGATGTGTTAAAATAACAATATGCTACCAATGTAAATAGATAATGCAATGTAGAAAGAATGTAGTTACCCTCCTTTTATAAATATAGTGATGGAAATAGAGCATGCAACATCTAAGATGTGTCAAGAGTTCTAAAGTGTTGGTGTAGAGAGCCAAAGTGTAAGAAAGTTTGAGAGAATGGAGAGAATGGGAGAATGAGCAAGATAGATGGAGATAGATTGAAGGAATGAAAAAATGGAAGGTTTGAAAGGGGTATAGGCATGCAAATGGATGTTCTTGATGTGTTTGAAATTTTTAGAGGCATTACACTTCGTGGGCAAGCGGTAAACGTTTAATGTCCAAATGATTGTAGTTAAGAATCTTCTTAGGACATTCACATGGCACACAGACATATGCACGTCACATGGTCATTTGTGATAAAATTTCACTTTGACGACTAAGATTGGAAGGGTTAAGGAAAAATTAAGGTTAGGTGAGGGGTACATTGCATTATCAAATTTAATTAATCTAAAGGGGAGGTTATGGAATGTGAAATTGTATAGGATGCAATTCTTAGCATTACATTTTGCCCCCACTTTAGGGAGCATATGTATTCTAATAGATGTGAGCTAAAGTAGAGAGAAATAGGTTGAAGAGGACATGATTCTTTGATCCAATATATGTGATTGGAATGTTGAGCCAAGACACAAAGAGTACATGGATCTTCTATCCTAAAAAGTTGACTACAATCTCACCACGAACATGTTAGTTGTAGACAAATATGTTAGGCAAAAAAGTGAAAATTAGATGTGATAAAATATGATAATATATAAAGACATTGTTGATGTGTGCTATGCAAAGGAGCATGGGTCATTCGAAGGAGAAGAAAGATAGGGAGATTTTGTGTCATGATATTCATAGCGAGATGTATCCATGAAATTTTTTCATGTGAGGAACAACACATAGAATTCACAACTAGAGAAAGCAGAGATGAAGAAATCAAGAGCACAAGGGGATCCAATTATTTGGGGTCAAAGTTGATCATATATATATGCATATCTATATATAGTATGAATTTTATGAACTATCATCACCCCCAAAATAGATTGGAATGAGAAGAAGAGCACATGAAGAAAAATAAAAAGTCTGGTCAACATGGGAGAGGTCTAAATGTTCCAACACTTTGCATCGTTCCTGACGTGAAAAAAAAATTATACAATGAATACAAGAATGATGAAAAAAAATAGAAGAAGTTTTACGAATTATTTTCTCTCTAGTATCCAAGTACCTACAAGGGTATTAAGGTTCCTCCAAGAAAGAGCACAAATATATATAGACAAGTATGGGGGAACACAAAAAAACATGTAACTCTAATATAAAAATAAGAAGAGGTACTACTCTAGTCTAGCACCTCCAACAAGTCATCTCGCTCCCAATCTAGATCATTATAAGGAGAAGTAAGATGACCCTATAAAGGAAGGATAGCAAGATAAATACATGTCAACTCACCTACAACAAGAGCCAAGGAGGAGGCCACCTCAACGTCTTTATTAACAAGCTCTTGCAAGTTTAGTGTCATTGATCAAGAAAACATGGATGAAAAATTCAAAATTTCATCTATCAAGCCAAACATACACTTCTATGGGGTGAAGTGTTGTGACTAAGTAGAATGAGGTGGATGAATTTGGGATCCATTTTTGACCTCTGAAAGAGATTTAGTGAAAAATTCTAGGGAAGTAAGAGATTATTTCATCGTAAGAACATAACAAACCAAATTAGAACGAGATGGAGAAGAAGAAAAAGAAGATTTCTTGTGACTATCCTTTAGAGAGAGAACATGCTCTCATTTTCACTTAAGAGGAGGATGGGGGATCCTTATGTCAGAAGTGGGAGAAGGAGGAGGCATGGTAGATACAACCTTTGTGTGAGGCATGTCTACGAGCTCATGAAAAGGAGGAAGGTTGTGTAGGGAAGTGATTAGAGGAGGCTCCAAAGAAGGAGGGATGGAAAATTGTACCCACATAGGGTGAGTTCATCAAGGTCCATCAAAAAATCCAAAATAAAGATTGAGGAAATAGGATTATAAGTAGAGACAAAGGCATAAGCATGAGCAAAAGCAAAGACATAAGGTTCATCCCTGGTCTTTTGTGAAGCCTCATGATCTTAGGCTAATGCTTGTCAATGATGTTTATGCTCACATTGAAGTTAGTTTCAACAATTGTGGGCACCAGGGATAGCAGCCTGAGAAGACTCTGAAACCTTTTGGTCCATCAAAGAATTAGTCTTCATAGTCATTTTGAATGGAAGAGTAGTTTCTTGAGGAGGAATAGGAGGATGCACATAGATAAAGATAGTGGTCTCAGCCATGAGACCCTTTCCTTTTTCTTCTTTAGAAGAAAGTGGAGGAACGAGAGGAGGCCTCAAAGGCTGATATGCAAGAAGAAAAAAAAAAGGACCAACTCCATTGATTTGCTTCCCTTCACCATACAAGGTGGGTCAAGGAACAGTGGGAAATACTAGGAGTTGGAAGACTTGAGGTTTAGATTTATTTTCAATTTTTTCAACACGATTACCTTTCCTTTTCCTATGCTAGGAATAGTAGAAGGAACAAAGGACACTATTGTAAGTTGTGAAGTCCCAAAAGAAGAAGAATAAGAAGAAAGTCTTCTCACAAGAGCATTCTCATTTGCAACCTTCAAAGAAGAATGCACAAGAGATGAAGCATGTCATTTTGTATGCATAGAGGCCTTCATGGAGATAACATGAGAAGGAGAAAAGTTAGCATTAGGGGTCATAAATCTTATCATGTACCTATAGTAAGCCTTGTAGAACAAGTCTCCATGGGGTGGTAAAGGTCCAACAAGAATGGGCCAAAAATGATCCAAGGAGAAGCCCCATGTGACACAAACGGTTTGTATCATGTGTCATGGATGGTATGGATTATACCATCATGAGTAAATATTAAATATGGGTATGTGCACCAAGTTGTGACACAAAAATGGCTCTAAAGATGCCACTTTTTTTTTTAATTAGAAAATTCTGATGTTCATGAGAAAATAAAGATAGTTACACTCAAAATTTGAAGATGCAACTGTAGACACCCAAAAGTGTCCTCTTATGATACTTTGTCATGACATTAGATCATTTAGACATCTTGTAGCACGTTTTACCTTAGGTACCCATGTCATCATTTAATTAGTTAGATAAATATTATTTATTTGACTAATTTCATTCATAATCCCTTCATTCTTCCAATGTCAATTAAATGATTTATATTATTTAATTAATTAATTAAATCATTTTCATTCATAATCCCTCCATTATGCTGATATTAATTAAATAATTTATATTATTTAATTAAATCATTTCCATTCATAATCCCTCCATTCTTCTAATATTAATTAAATAAATTATTTAATTAATGAAATCATAAATCCAACGTTAATTGAATAAATCAAATATTTATTTAATTAATAAAATCTTAAAAAGATCTTCTCACTTTCTTTCTAAAATCAGAACTCATGTGTATCTAATTAATTTATTTAATTAGATAATTCATCACTTATCCTTCTCGTCTTTTTCAGGATTTATTTCCTTTCAAAGCAAAAATCAATATCTTTCTATTTTATTAGAATCTTTTCTCATCCAAGGTTGTATTTCCTCTTTTGTCAAAAATCAAATCAAATCAAATCTTCTTGTTTGTCCATGTCGAAACTCTATAAATACAGCCTCTCACAAGCCATTTAGGATGGACTTCTTCCAGTACCATTACTCTGTCAATTTCATTATGCAATATTTTCATCATCATACATTCTTCTTCCGTCATCCTCATCATATCGTCATACTGCAACATTGAGCAATCAACATTCCGTCAATAGTCAAATCCTTCAAAGCTTGCCCATCATCCCTTAACCAAGTCCAAAACTTCATGTCCTACCCTAGCCCAGCATACACCAATCCATTTCAGGACACTCCATTTGGTCATGAAAACATATCTAGTCATGGTCTCCAAAGTCCCATCCCATCTCATAAAATTGAGGATACATATCATGAGGCCAGTCCAAAGCACAACATTATAACATCATTGTCATGTCAAGATCAAAGTAGTCCATTCCATGACTCCATATTTACATCCATTCAAGAAGTCCTCCTAGACAATCATGGAATACCAAATACACCTATCTTGGGTCAAGATTCCATTCATAACCATGTCATTCAAGATGACCCTATCCTTGGTCAAGATCTTATTTCCAATCATGACATTCAAAATGCACCCATCTTTGATCAAGACACTATCTTTGACCAAGAAGTCCAAAATGATCCACTCCTTGACCTCTATGCCATTCATGATCAAACACTTGAAGATGACCCTATCCAAGCTTTGGATATTGACACTTCCAAAAGTGAGACACTTGCCTCCATGGGACACATATATGATCTACCACTAGAACAAGAGTATTCTAACATGGACATATTTGAAAATGATCAAGCTATATTTGAATTTAGCGGGCTCTATGACAATAACCTTGAAGATGGTTTTGACATAGACTTTGAAGCACCAGTAGAAGCACAGGATTCTGACATGTCACCAAATCAAACTGAAGATATTAATCACAAATCTGTCCAACATGTGAGTGAAACTACAACATCCTATCAATTAGGATCATCAATATTTTTTAGAGCAGGCTTCCTTTCAGAGGAGAAGATTTCAAGCATTAATTTCCCCGATAATGATGGGTTAGCATCTTGCTTCCAAAGTAACAAGTATCCCATTGCCAACAAAATATGTCAGAACATGCATTATCAAGGAAAAGGATTGGGCCTACACGATCAAGGAATTCTGGAACCCGTACAAGTTCAAGCACATTATAGACATCAAGGTCTTGGCTATTCATCGGTTGGAAAATCAAAAGATGTTAGTGGTCCCTCCTCGATATTGGGGCCAACTTTATCTAATACAAATGTCAAAATGGGTATCATGAGTAGTCCTTGTCATAAGATTGTTGCCAATACCCCTTCCCTCCACAGCCCAAACCATCATTCCATCAATGAACCTTCCATTTGGAACCAACCAAAGTCTTACAAAATCCAAAATCAAATGTCAAAGGCCATCAAATCAGACAAACATTCAAGAGGACAAATAAAGCTAAAATGGATCCCAAAACAAAAGGGATCAAGTCAAGAATCAGGCAAAGCAACTATGCCAAATTCAAAAGTCAATCAAAATGTGGAGCCACGACATAAGAGGACTCCCACATACAATACATGTCCACCTCCATCAAAATGGCCATCAAGCAAGACATATAAAAGTGTTGGTTCCAAACAACATCCTAACCCAACACCCAAAGTTTGGAGAATGAAAACCAGTACATCCAAACATCCAACTAACCCGTCCACGTCCACCATCATCTGTCATAATCCTATATCATCCTTAAAGTCCAAACATCCCATGTCAAAAATTCGTCACATCTTGGCAAAAACTCTCTATCATAAGGACTCTCATGGCACTCTATCACGATGTGTGTATTCTAATAATGCCAACTCTAGTATCAACAAGGATCACAAGGACATTAATTAGGTGTATGCAAGCGCTATCATCCTGACAAGGCAACTACTTTAGAAAGGTCACTATTGGCATTTCATGGCACTAGTCTCTACATCGACATCGTCAAAGAATTCAGCACAGTTAGTGGTCATCTAAAGCATCAAGGCTATTCAACAAAAATGCAAAATATAGAAAAATGAAAAAATAGAAAAAAAATCGTCCCTTGATGAAAACCTGGCAAAAAAGCATCTTGGTGACATCAAAAAAATAAAAAAATGGCAAAAATAGTAAAAAGAAATGAATTCATCCAATAGTGAAAACCTGGCAAATAGGCGCATTGGATAGGTACCATGGTGAAAACCTAGCAAACAGGCGCCATGCGTAGTCGATCGTCGCTTCGCCATCTACTGTTACTCAAATCGACCTTAATTCATTTGTCATAATCACAAAGGCCTGACATGTTCACGACATCCATCCTAAGTCCTATCGATTCCGACCATGGTTAAGCATTTGGTTGACATCATCCCTTGCATATCCTTGCCTTTTGTCTACCTATCTCCATATCATTGAACTCGGGTATTCCCCGACCTGTCTGGGGGCAAGACCTTTATCATGCAAATGCAATGGGTACTGCACATGATCTTGCATTCTTAAAAAGTCCTGAAAAAAATCCCTAAAAATCAAAAAAAATCTTAAAACAATTACAAAAAAATCAAAACATTTCAAAAAAAAATAGTCAAAACATTCCAAAAATACAAAAAAATGGAAAAATTCTTGAAAAAAGACAAAAAAATCAAATAGCCAACAAAAATCCAAGCAATAAAATCAATCCATCCAATCACTTCTTTTGATTTCATCTAATCAATTCATCATCTCAATCCAATCATCCAACCATTCAACCAGTCATTCATCTTCATGAAATTCATTCATACATCAAATCCAAATGCAAGTCATCATCAATCCATACCAATCAATTCGATCAATCTTGTCAAACTATCCAATTGCATCAATGGTCTTGATCCTAATCTTGTCGTAAACCAATCAACCAATCAATCAATCAGTCAACCAATCATCCTTGTGTTGATCTAGGGATATATCGTTCCCCGCAATGACAACACTATCATCATCATCAATCAAACAATTAATCAATGGTTTACAGCTTGACAGGGGCAATGCCTTGTTTTTTTTTGAATCATTTGTGCATGATTGCTTGCTTGCTTGTGTGTGATATCATTTTATCTTGCATTTGTATCAAATTTGTATCATTTCAGCTAATATTCATATCTTGTGTATGTCGGAATGTCTTTTCGCAGTATCCTTTGCATCTAAGGTCTTATCATACCTTTTGTGCATTAGGACTTTAATGCTGTAAGTTTTCTCCGTCATATGTTTAGACAAGGTTATATTATGCTAGGGCACGAGACATACCATCACCTTGGTCCTTATATCTTGGTGCATAACGTCTAGTGCTATATCAAACACCATGATTGCTCACTTTCTTGCAGCATAACGTATTATCCATCTTTTATCATTTCATCCATTTCGAGAGCATACCCGGGTCCTTCCAACCCACCTATCCTCTCGAGGGGGCATCATCAACCTATTCTTATATCATCATCATCCCATCATCATATTGCTACATCATCATTATCCTATCTTTCGTTCATCATCCATTTTCCTCTATCCATAGCTTAGCTTCTTTGAAATGATGTTACTCGACACAAATCTCATCATCTCGAACATCAGCAACAAGAACATGAGTTGTAGTGCTCTGAATCTACTTTCTAAGCTACTCTTTCTTTTTTAATAATGAATATTAAGCATTTTTAAAAGGGAGGTCACCAAAAGTGGTCATATTTTTATAAAAAAAAAGCATAGTGTCTATTGTGACCTCCCTAAAAATTTAACTTTTTTTTTTTAATTTTAAAAATCCAAATGGTGATAAATTAGCTAACGCCATGTAGTTTATCCCGGTTTTTTTTTTTTAAATATTTAATGAGTATATAATATTTTATGAATTTTTAAAGTGGAAACATCCTAAAAAGCTGAAATTGGAGCATGCTCCCCCTTAATTTTTTTGAAAACTAATCAAAAATATTTTTTTATTAGTGTATAATGGAATCTAGTTTATAAAAATATAATTTGTTTCAAAATTCAATAAACAAGTAAAAATCTATACCAAAACTAGCACATGTTGGTTTTTGACAAAAAAATGGAGGCACTAACAAGAGAAGTTATAGATGAAATACTTAACATAATCAAAATGTTAAAAAATATATAGTTATATAGGTTAGAGAGAGTCTAACATCATCATGATTTCTTTATAAAATTGCATTGAAAGACGTGCAAACTTGATGATTAGTATAGCCAAAAAAGTGTGAAATATATTTATACTTTCAAAAAATCGCATCCTTGGTATAAAATGGTCATCCAACCCTTTGGGTTAGATACCCAAGGAAAAATCCAACCCTTTGGGTTGGTATTTCCCAATGTGCCCATTTGGAGAGTGCCAACTTTGGTGAGCACCAAATTTGGCACCCACCAAATGCTTGCATTACATTTAGCTAGCACCAAATTTGGCACTCGCCAAATGTTTGCATGACATTTGGCGAGCACCAAATATTTTGCATTGACAAAAAAACCAACTTCACTTTCTATTTGTCTCTCTCTACCCCACTTTGATAAGGCTTAAAGTTTATAGTTTATGATCAATGATGGATAGTCGAGGTTTTACCTTTCACTCCCTCTTTTCCTCCTTTCCTCTTAACCAATACTTATCCTATTATCTCTCAACCCTCTCTAGGTCTCTCGCACCCTCTCTACCTTCCCTTCCCAACTTAACCCCATCTCCATCCTTGCCTCCCTACCTCTCTCTTCTTCTATCTCCCTGTGTTACTATTTCTCACCCATCTCTCTCCTTTCTCTTGATTGCTACCTCGCCCTCCCAACCTCTCTCTCCCCATCTCCAAGTGTCTCCCTCCTTGTCTCATTACCCACCTCTCTCTCCCCTCTATCTCTCACCTCTTTCTTCTCTCTTCCCATCTCTAAGTCTTTCCAACCTTGTCTCATTACCCACCTCTCTCCCTCTCTATCTCCCATCTCATTTTTCTCTCTCATCTTCTCTCTCCCTCCCCTCTCTAGGTCATCACATCTTTATATCCCCTTCCCTATGTCTCTCACTCCATCCATGGTACCTCTCCCTTCATCCCTTATTACTTCTCTATAGATACTTCCCTTTCACTCTCCCTCTCTTCTCTCTCTCCCTATCTCCCTCTCTCCCTCTCTATATTGCCTTCCTTCCTTACCCCCATCTATATCCTTGCCTCCCTACCTCTCTCTTCTTCTCTCTCCCACTATTATTGTCCCTTTCCCATATATCTCCTTTCTCTTGATCACTACCTCTTCCTCCCACCCTCTCTCTCTCCCCATCTCCATGACTCTCCCTCCTTCCCTCTTTTCCTTTCTACCTCTCCATCCTTTTCTCATAACCCACCCCTCTCCCACCATATCTACCTTTCCTTCCCTCCTTAGGGTTTAAGTTTTGAGGGTTGCGGGATTAGGGTTTAAGGTATAGGATTGAGGGTCGCAGGTTGAGCGTTTAGGGTTGAGGGATTAGGGTTGAGGTTTGAGGGTTGAGGATTTAGGGTTGAGGGATGAGGGTTTAGGGTTTAAGTTATATGTTTGAGGTATTAGTGTTGAGATTATAATGTATAGGGTAGAGGGTTAAGGGTTGAGGGTTGATGGTTTAAGGGTTGAGAGTTGAGGGTTTATGGATAGGGATTAGGGTTTAGGGTTGAGGGATTAGGTTTTAAGGGTTGAGGGTTGAGGGATTGGGGTTTAAGGGTTGAGGTTTGAGGGATTAGGGTTTAAGGTATAGGGTTGAGGGTTTAATGTATTGGGTAGAGCGTTGAGGGATTAGGGTTTGAGGGTTGATGTATTAGATTCTAAGGTATATGGTTGAGGGATTAGGGTCTAAGGTATAGGGTTAAGGGATTAGGGTTGAGGGTTGAGGGTTGAGGGTTGAGGGTTGAGGGTTGAGGGTTGAGGGTTGAGGGTTGAGGTTTAAGGGTTGAGGGTTGAGGTACTAAGTGTTTAATGTATATAAGATTGAGGTATTAGGGTTGATGGTTTAATGTATATTTTATAGGGTTGAGGGTTGAGGGTTGAGGATTTAAGGGTTTTAGGGTTTAGGATTGATGGATTAGGGTTTAAGGTATAGGGATAGGGTTTCGGGTTTAGGGTTGAGGTATTATGGTTTAAGGGTTGAGGGATTATGGTTGAGGGTTTAATGTATAGGGTATAGGGTTGAGGATTGAAGGTTGAAGGTTGAGGGTTATAGGATTGATGGATTAGGGTTTAATGGTTGAAGGTTGATGGATTATGGTTTAAGGTATAGGGTTGAGGCTTTAAGGGTTTAAGGGTTGAGGGTTGAGGATTGAGGGTTGAGGGTTGAGGGTTGAGGGTTGAGGGTTGAGGAATTATGGTTTAAGGGTTGAGGGATAAGGTTTGAGGGATACGGGATAAGGGATAAGGGTTTAAGGGTTAAGGGCCTAGGGTTTAAGGGTTGAGGATTGAGGTATTATGGTTTAAGGGTTAAGAGTTGGGGGATTAGGGTCTAAGTTATAGGGTTGGGAGATTAGGGTTGAGGGTTGAGGGTTGAGGGTTGAGGGTTGAGGGTTTAAGGGTTTAAGGTTTAATATTTAATTGTAAGTCTATCATCATCATTTTCAAAGGGATTTATGGATTGATCAAAAAATGGGATTGATGATTTTTTCCTTTGATTGGGTTAGATTTCTCAAAGGTTTACATGGGTTTAGCCACTTATTGGTGTATCAAATAAATGGAAAATAATTCAATATCATAGGCTTCTAAATTTTATTCTAGGTGGATTCATTGATATATTTAAAGGTGTGTAAGGACTAAATATATGAAACATGGTGTATGTCTAATGGCTTGGTGTGAGAGGGAAACCTACTCTCGTCCACTTTGGAATCTATAAATTGTATTGCAACATTAGCTTGAATAAAAATATGCATTTAAGGCTGAGATTCTTATTCTATCCATAATTTATATATCTTGTATAACTTGTGAGTTTATACTACCACTTGGTAATGAGTATTTAAGCTAGAGCCACTAAAAATAAACTAAAAAAGGGACTAAAGTGATCAGCCTTTTGGGGGGAACCAAAGAGTGATTGCACCATAAGGCAGTGTACTTGCACCATAGTCTAGTGAACCTACACTATAAGGGAGTGCATATGCACCATAGGATAGTGTTCTTGAGCCACAAGGAATTACACCTATGCTAAATAGTGAATATCAAGCCTAGATGTGATAATTCCACTCTCAGTACATCTACCACTAGGAAATATAGGTGCATTAGTAGTTTGATCACTTGCACATGGATTAGGGTTAATTTTTTATTTTTAGATACAATGCAAGTGCAGTAGAGAAGGGTTCAAATTCACCAAAACTAAAATCAAGTGTATTGTTTAATAAAGTTCTTGTCCTCTCATGATCTTTGAATGCACTTTTTATTGATGCCCTTGATGAAAGAATATTATTGCATTCTTTTAGAGATTTTAGTCATTAAGATTGTATTTGCAATCTCTATGTCCTCATATTCTTCTTGCCTACCCTATGGTCTATCCTTTTGCACTTGTTCTCTCAACACTTTGACTATCATGGTCTTCCTACAATCTTCCCCTTTCAATGGCATTTTATATTACCACCTTACCTTTAAAAAAAAAAATTGAGCCTCACATTGCACATAATTGATACCTTAGTTCTTCTACTCTCCTAGATTAGACCATGGGTGTCGATTTGACCCCCAGAGTGTATCATTTTCATGTTCCACTATTTCAAATTCCAAATTTCCTACTCTCCATGCTAACCCTCTTAGTTTTTTATCATTACTTGCCAACTTGATCAATCAAACACCTTGTGTATCTAAGATTTATATTTAAGGACAATTCTAGATCACTAGTAAACATAAAAAAGAATCATCAAAATCTCAGATGGAGAAGTCATGTCAAAGGGGAAGAAATTTGTGATAGCCATGAGTTTTTAAAGGGGTATCAATCTCTATCCTATGATATTCATTAGAATGTCATGACTTTTATCTATAATTATTTTCAAGATTAAAACAATCCTCTTAAGAGACCAAAGTGTGAAAGGGAAAAAACTTTGATGAGTTGTTACTTGGAAACCGTGGCACTTAGAAACTTTTTGTCTAAATTTACAAGGTCAATTAGTGACCCTCTACAATAAACTCTCTTGGTTTTTCATATCTCCAATCCATTTTCTCGTGGTGACAAGTTTTCAGTTGATGGAAAAAGCATCAAATGCATGTAGTGTAAAGTTGCAAGGTTTGTAATTTTTGTTTTTTCATCATACGACCAAACCAACTATTCCAACACATCTAGATGGGTAGGTTTATGCTATGAAAGGTCATTTTTTGTACCCCAACACACTGGAATGTTCTAGGCTACATTGCATCAATAATTTATTTGAAGAGACCAAAGTGTGAAAGGGCAGAAAACTTTGACGAGCTCTTTCTCAAAAATTATAGCACTTAAAAAAATTATAGTTGAAGGTATAAGGTCATGTAGGGTCCCTCTATTTTTTTCATATCTCCATTCCATTTGCCAGTGGTTACAATTTTTCAGTTGATGGAAAAAGCATTAAATGCATGTAGTGTAAAGTTGCAAGGTGGTGTGATTTTCATTTTGTTCATCATGAGACCAAACTAATAGTTCCAACATGATTGGATGGGTAAATTTATGCTAGGAAAGGTCTTATTTTATACCCCAGCATGTCAGAATGTTTCAGGCTACATTCATTGGTGATTTATGTTAAGAGACCAAAGTGTGAAAGGGCTGAAAATTTTGACAATCTATTACTCAGAAACTATGGAACTTAGAAACATTTTTTATGAAGGTACAAGATCACATAGCACCCCTCTACAATAACCTCTTTTAGTTTTTCATATCTTCAATCCATTTTCCTATGGTGACAAGTTTTTAGTTGATGGAAAAAGCATCAAATGCATGAAGTGTAAATTTGCAAGGTGTTGTATTTTATATTCTATTTAATGTACAACCAAACCAACTATTCCAACATGTCAAAACATTTCGAGCTACATTGCATCAATTATTTCTCTTAAGAGACCAAAGTGTGAAAGGGCAACAAACTTTTATGAGATCTTTCTCAAAAACCATAGAACTTAGAAAAATTATATTTAAAGGTATAGGGTCATGTAGGGTCCCTCTATAATAACCTCTCTCAGTTTTTCAAATCTCCATTCCATTTGCCCACAGTGACAAGTTTTAAATTTATGGAAAATTCATCAGATGCATGTAGTGTAAAGTTGCAAGGTGGTGTGATTTTCATTATGTTCATCATGAGATAAAATTAGTGGTTCCAACATGTCTAGATGGGTAGATTTATATGAGGAAAGGTCATGTTTCACACCTTAGCATGTCAAAATGTTCTAGGCTACATTGCACCAACAATTTCTCTTAAGAGACCAAAGCGCAAAAGGGTAGAAAAACTTGATGAGTTGTTAATAAAAAAAATTGGCACTTAGAAAAATTATATATAATGGTATAGGATCATTTAAGTCCCTCTACAATAACCTCTCTCTATTTTGTATATCACCTATCCATTTGCCCATGGTGACAAGTTTTCAGTTGATGGAAAAATCATCAAATGCATGCGATGTAAAGTTGCAAGGTATTATAATTTTCATTATGTTTATTATGCGAAAAAAATAGTAGTTCCAACACATCTAGGTGGTTATTTTTATTCTAGGTAAGGTCTTGTTTCACACCTGAGAATGTCATAACATTCCAGGCCACATTGTAGCAACAATTTCTCTTATGATACCAAAGTGTGAAAAAAAATGGAAAACTTTGACAAGCTCTTTCTTAGAAACCATGAAACTTATAAATGCTTCATCTAAAGTAACACGATCATATTAGGTCCATCTAAAATAACTCTCATTTCTTCATATCTCCAATTTTTTTGGCCATGGTGAAATTTTTTCTGCTACCCCAAAAACTGTCAAATGCATGTAGTGTAAAGTTGCAAGGTAAGATCATTTTTATTTTGTTTTCTGTGGGCCCAAATCATTAGCACCAACATTTCTAGGTGGGAACGCCTATGCTAGGCATGGTATTGTTTTGCACCCCAACTCTTTTGAACATTGCATACTACACTATGTCAATGCTTTCTCTTAAGATCCCTAAGTGCAAACAAATGTAGAACTTTGACGCGTTGTTTGTTGAGTCAATGACACATACAAATGTTTTGTCTAAACATATATGTGCATGTTATAAGTTATATATTTTAACCTATCATCCTTAAAATTTGTATTTTGTATAGTAGTAGAGAGATCTAATGTTGGCATTGAAGGAGTCTAATAAGTTTTAACACCACGTTGTATCAGATTTGAGGCATAAGTAATCAAGTGTCATTCATAAAATATCCCTCATATAAATAAAATTTCATTATTCTCTTTAGGGTATGAGACTACATCACTCTAATGAGAATAGTAAAGGAAAATTTGTTTCTTTTAAAGAGTGGGTAGTCCACAGTAGTAGCTAGAAGGCAACATCAAGCAAAAGGAATGTTACTCCTACTATTAGCACAAAGGACAAGAGTAAGGGCAAGTTCCATTGCTCACATTGCAAGAAAGATAGTCATTTTGATGAAAGGTGTTGGAAACTACACCTTAATTTGACTTCCTTTAACGAGAAGGATAAAGATAAAAGTGTCATTTACATGGAAAAGAGCATAGAAACCAATGAAGACTCCTCCAATAATGATGGAAACCTATCTTGTGCCAAACTCAAGGAGGGAGTTTTAAAAAATTGTTGATAGCTCTCATGTAGTGGAAGAGCTCACTAAATTGTTTCATGCAAAGGTAAAAGTGAAAGGCGGAGGTTCAATGCTTTATTTTACTCATGTTCTCAATTAAATATTGTTTCTTCTAAGTTAGTTAGTGAGTTGGGATTGGAGGTTATGAATCTATGTTCCTTGGGATGGTTAAAACTTGGAGTTGATATAAAAGGTACAATATGAGATAGTCATAAACCTCAAAAACATGAAGAAAGAACACAAACACAAAGGCAAGATTGAAGCTTGCACAGTGTGAATTCCATGAGACAACACTATGGACTCAAAGGGAAAAGGAAAAAAATGAACAAATAAAGTACAAGGGGCAATCATCAGAAAGTTTAATAGCACAAGCAAGTGATAAAGTATGATTTTAAAATTTGCTACAAACCAAGTGGAGGGAAATGATCATGTGGAAGAGAATTTAATGGCAGTCATCAATGTCAATTACTATATTGTACCTTATTGAAAGTCATAGCATTTTACTTGTGACTTCATGTCAACAAAGTCTTAATGAAATGATAGTAATCTTGAGTTTCAATGAATTCTTAGTAGTTATGAATCATAGTGACAAGGAGAAAAGAGACAACAACAATGGACAAGGTTTCAATGGCATGATAAAAATAATAGAAGGTCATGACAATGTTTTATATGAGATGACAGTATTTAAGAAGATAGTCTGATCATTAATTTGAGGGAAGTTACCTCAAGCTAGAATTAAGTTTGTATAGTCATACAAGAAAAGGAAATAGGTAGAAATGCACAAAGTTTAAAAGAATGACAATGAGATTGTTGAGTAGGGACTTGGTGGTGTGGAAAGTCTAATGAATGTTGCCCCAAAATCACAATTACTATGAGATTCATGGTGGCAAAAAGAAATGTGACAGTGAGTAGCCCAAAAGACAAATAAGAGGGACTTAATGGTTGTTCAAGGTTGACAGAGCTACCACAATCAAAAGGTCCCGTGATGGAGCTCAAACTAGAGGACAACAAGGTTATAGCTAGGTGGTAAAAGACACTAATGGAGGCACCAAATGACAAATGCAATCACATTGAGACTATATATTGTGAACAAAGTGACAAATCATAAAGTATGTTCAGATTCTAACAAGACAAGATATGACAAAGTATTGTGAACCCAAATGGCAGATTGAGATGGATGATAGAGAGGTAAATGCATATCACAATCCTTTAGTTGATGAAAAGGTGAAGATAAATAATCCTTAATGAAATCAATCAAGTGTTGAAACTTTCCCTTGAAGTTATCCTACACCTCCAAGAGATTGTTGACCATTTCAAATATTTAACACATGTCATATGAACATGGTAAAGTGGTTTTGATAGTTTGGAGAGGTGGAAGTTAGTAAAGTGATGAGGCATTTGCAAGCATCTATGAGCTAACAAAGCCTGAAAAGACAAGAATTGTCTACTATGTACACCACCTTGGAGTCTTTAAAGGATTCAAAGTTAGGGATAACTTTAAGAACCCCCCTCGGAGAAGATGTAAAACTAGGTGAATCTTGTATACTTCCCGAAAATTATTAATTTTATTGGAAAAAAAAAAATTCTTTGAGAAAAATAATAATCTCAATTGGTGAATCTTTTGTAATCACTAGAATTCTATGGAAAATACTAGCAAATTATTTTTTTTTAAACCAATAAAATATTTGCGTTGGTAATTAAAACCTATTTTCAAGCCAATAAAATATTTCCATTGGTGAATTAAACCTATTTTCAAACCAATAAAATATTTTTGTGGTTGAATTAAACATGTTTTCAAACCAAAAAAATATTTGTGTTGGTGATCAAAACCTGTTTTAAGCTAAAAAATATATTTTCATTAGTGAATTAAAAATAATTTTAAACCAATAAAAAAATTGATCATTGAAATAAATTGGTATTCCAATGAAAAATCATAGCGTAGGTGGAAAAAATATCAAATGCTATATGTTGTTCTATTTCAGGACAAAATTTCCACACATCCAAATTCCTTCATAAAGTGTCTCAAATGGGGACAAGTGTCAACATATTATTCTAAGTTCTTAACAAAAGTGTCAAGTGAGCCACTGAGTGAAGTACTATGTCTAAAGCCAGATGTCAATGCAAATTAATATAACCGACGACCGTTTGATGAATGTTTGATGGATGGTTGTAGTTGCATTTTGAAAGCAAATGTCTGTAGCACTAGACTTGTGAATTCAAACCTTCAGAATAACCCTAGAACCATTAGATTTCCAAATATTAATGGTTGACCTTTTATTAATTATTAATTCACTTAAAGTCATGACTCAATTTTTGTGAAATATTATTGTCACATCAAACTAGAAAATTTATATAACCGTTTGATGAATTTTTGATGCATAGTTATAGTTTCATTCTAGAAGAAAAATTCTAAAGCACTAGACTTGTGAATTCAAACCTCCAGAATAACCCTAGAAGCATTAGATTTGAAAATATCAATGGTTGACTCAATTTTTTTTAAATAATATTTAAATCAAGTGGTACTAGTGAATTAAATGGTTTTATTATATATTAAATCACTTAAATTCCTAACTCAATTTCTTTCAAAATAATATTTAAATCAAGTGGTACTAGTGAATTAAATGTTCAAGTGTTGAGTATTGATTTCTTTGTTCTATATATACTTCACCAACTTGATGTTATTCATCTCATTTATAATATATTTGGCTTTGTTTTATTTCTTCTCTATTCACAAATTCGATGTGATATTATAGAGACTTCATGTTTTTGAAAAAGTAAGTAGCATTTATAGGGTTTTGTACCCTTCACAACGAGCCACAAGGGCCAAAAAGGATCAAGTCCAAAAAACTAACAACAAGTCAAAAAGAACAGAAACAACACAATGACCCCAAACAAGCAGTAGAGACACAAAACACAAGCCCAAGCAGCAACTAACTAGCATTGTCCCAGTTTTTCAATAGGAGGTCCACAACGTCATCCCCAACCCAGTCTTGATTCTCCTATGCATTATTTCCCTCCAGCTCCTCTTTGATCACCGTGGACATGGTGCTAGTCATGAAATGGGTCAACTTCATCGTGAAGCAGGTCAAGCCTCTGAATATTTTATCAAGCATGTCCATCTTCTTTTCCATAGCACGGAGCTCCTCACCATCATCCATGGTTCTCAAGACCTCACCAAGCTCAGTGACTAGAGGGTGCGAAGAGTGAGAGGTCGAAGTCTCTTTCAGGATTTTGATGTTGTCTGGGGTACAAAGTTGCCCTTCCACATTTTCTTCCTCATCCTCCTCGATCTCCTCTTCCTTATAATCCTTGTTGTCCATTTGCTCCTCCTCTGAGTCCTCAATAATCTATCACTTCCTATTGTTTTTCGCCAATCTCCCCGATCTTCGGATGGTAGTCTCCCCTCTTGTCATGATCGTGGTCCCCATGACCGTATCATCTTTAGAATCTTTCCCAACAATATTCTTCCCTTTACCCTCTTTCACCATCGGCTCTAACAAACCTTTTTTATCATCTTTGACTTTTTCATTCTGGTGGCTTTATAAGAAAACTTAGTTGGGGTGGCCTTGAGATCACATAGGCTGGCCACAACATTAGTATGCGCATTACCCAAACCGCCCTTAAATTTTTTAGCAGCCTGTTTGGTTTTGGGGTTTTCAGCAGTAACTAGGCGGGGTTTCCTAGAAGGGATTTTAGATTCAACAAGGGAGTTATTAGCAATAGTCAAGGGTTCAATCTCTTCAATACGGACAACAAAAATGGCTCTAGGAGGACATAAGGCCAAATGAAGATGGTAGAGTCTCAAGATAAGCCCCTGATGGAGAGGTAGAGGCATAATTTCATTCGGGTTAAAATTGGCCATTTCTTTGCATTTTTTAACCAAATTCTCCTAGTCCATGAGTAGAAAGAAAGGAAAACTAAGCAGGATTTTATGCCTTAGATGATTCAGAAGGGAAAAATGATAGAAAAAGTAGGTTTTAAACCTACCTTCAAGCGTGACATACTTCATAAGGGCTAAACACACTTGGTCATAGGGCTGTGGAAGGGCTTCACATTCAAATCCCGACTGGCTGCGGACCGACTCCTCATTCCCCACGAAAAAATATTTCAAATTTTCATTGTCGGGAGTCTGAGTATGCTTAGGATATTTCTTCCTAGTGCACTACATTCTAGTAGCGTGTGCAATCACCTCTTCACTGACTTAAAAGGAAATTCCACCCAACATAACCCTTCGGCCCTTCCAGGAATTATCAAATTGGCCAGACAAGTTAGGGTCATGGCCCACCAAAATATCCATGAGAGGAGCAAGGCCACCCTCAGCACAGATATGCTAGATGAAAGGATTCTTACGGAACTCTCCACAATTATTAGGCTCAGTCTGAACGTGGTCACCAACCATGATGTTCACCTGCATAGCAAACTAGAAAGCTTGCAATAATAAAAGGTTATAAAAATTGTCAGAGCAATAGGCCTCCTTTCCATTGTGGATATTAAGGCAAAGATTGCAACGTTGCATAATCATGCCAGTGTGAAGATCACACGCGTGAAAGGAAAGATCACCAAAAGAAAACATAAAGATGTCATTAATGTGTATCTTAAGGTGATTGTGGCAAGCTAAGAGGGAATCGGTGGGTGTGCAGGGTTTCTTGGCCATGATGCAAATGCATAAAAAACTAGGCATGGTGGTTGCATGGCCAAATTTAGAAATGTTAATGTAAGCATGTTTAGAAGCCAATGCTAAACTAGTAGGATCGAAGGCACTAGAAGGTGGATTTCTCTCATTCTGAAACATCGTATCAATATTCATAACCACAAAATTATGGAGGTCGTGATGGAATAAAACAATCTCAAAGATAAGATATCACACAATATGGCCTCTCAAAATCATAAATGTCACGTACTTTCCTAAACCCTTCGTAGAGCCGCCATCATTAACCACATGATTAACCTTTAATTTTGAAATTTTCCACTTGTAGGCCATCTCATCATTAGAACTCATCCACCAGGCCCAAAGAACAACCAAGTGGACCCCCCAAGCAACACCCATCAACCGAAGATTTGAAATCATCATAATAAATGGGTGTTTTGTTCTTTCAAGATGAGATCTTGAATCCTTGGCAATAAATTCCCCATATTCCTCCAAAATTTAGAGTGAACCCAATAAGTACCACAATTAGCCAAAGCATCTGCCACTTGGTTAACTTCCCTAAAAATATGTGTCACTTTTTTTGCTCTTAGCTTGGATAAAAGGAACCTGGTATCAAATAGAATATCCTTTGTAATCCACCCAATTAGTCTACCCAGATTCATAGCATCAGTGATGGACTTAGATTCCCCTTCAATGTGGAGGTTCACAATCCCTAGAGAGATAGCAATTTGGAGGCCCTTGAGCAGCACACGAGATTTTACCACTATAGAAGATTGGAAACCAATACCTCCCGCAAAACTAGCAACCAAAATCCCCCAGGGCCTCTAATCACTCCTCCAATGCTAGCCTTGCCTGGGTTGCCCTTAGCAGCCCCATCAAAATTGAGTTTAAACCAGCCTCTATATGAAGGCTCCCATTTGGTGTTTTCTTGGCCAGGGATTTAGAATTATCAAACAAGGTAGCATCTAAATGTTGGTGTCAGGCCTTGGCCATTCTTATTTCAAAATCAACAGGTCCCATCTCCGGGGTTTCCCATTGAAGAGAGAAATGTTTTCCTTAATAAGCCGGACACTAAGACCAAAAACTTCCCTATGATTCCTTTTAATATTCTTGAAGACCCTATTATTCATTTCCTTCCACAGACACCAACCAATAATAGGAGGGACCTAGTTCCAAATTTCTCTAGGCAATGGGTTGATATAGGGACCATGCCAGCCCAAGATGAATGATATGATATCCTTACACAAGACCCAAGAAACACCCAGTTTATCAAACACCAACCCCCAAACTTCAGTAGCAAATAGATAGTGTAACAATAAATGATTAACAGTTTCCTCACTCCATTTACACAATAAGCATCTGTTGGGGATATAAAATTTCCATTTCCTAAAATTGTCTCGAGTGAGGATCCTATTATGGCATGCAGTCCATTAGAAGAAATTAATTTTAGGGATCATATGGCGGTTCCATATCCTCTTCCAAGAGTCCACCACAGTACCCTAGTTTGTTAGTAGATTATACACCGACCTAACTAATAGATCCCCCTATTTGTCAAGGGTCCAGAAAAACTCATCTCCCTTGTCATAGGAGGGAATCTTGGTAAGAGAGATTAAGTCCTAGAGAGACCTAGCTAGGAAACATAGGTCTTGGGACAGAGGACAATAGAGAAATAGATCCTTCCACACCCTAGCCCCAAGAGGTTTGGAAAAATAATCATAGATATGGAGCCCAAAGTATCTTTGGGCCATCCTCTTGAGATTCCTGAAATTAGAACATTCTAGGGGGGTATCAATTACCCACGGGTCTTCCCATAATCTAATATGAGATCCATTACCCATTTTTCATTCAATCCCATTCTTTAGCAGGCTCTCTGTGTTGCATATGCTCCTCTAGGCAATTGACCAAAGGCCTATTCTGAAGATATTTGGATTTCATAATTTTGCACTAATCCTTGGTATTCCTTATTAGATCCCATCCCACCTTGGCCATCAAGGCCTTGTTAGAGTTGACTATATTCGTGATCCCAAGGCCACCACAATTTTTGGGTTGGTAGACCTTTTCCCACTTGACCAGAGCAAATTTATTTTTATCCTCAGTCCCAAACTAGAGGAAGTTCTTTTGGATTCTTTCAAGTTTATCAACAATGTACCTAGGTATCTTAAAAATAGAAAGGAATTAAATTGGTATTCCTTGAAGAGCAACAGTGAGTAGTTAGAGCTTATTAGCATGGCTTAGGATGGAGCCTTTCCACCCAACAAGTTTTCATTGAATCCTTTCAAGAACCAAATTCCAAAAGTCAGGCACAACCTCCTTAACTATGAGAGGGAGCCCAAGGTGAACTGAGGGAAGAGTCCCACTTAAACAATCCAGAACCATAGTCACCCTGAATTGCAAGTTAGGTGTGTTGAAGAAATAAATCATGTTTTTATTGTAGTTAATGCTTTGACCAGATAAGGCAGCATAATTGTTTAGGCAGGATTTCCATTTCCTAGCCTCCACCATTGAGGCTTTCCCAAATAGGAAAATTTCGTCCACAAATTATTGCAATACAACCAGGTCTAGGGAGGAAGCTACTCTAATACCCCTAATAGAGCCCTCTGACAACAGACTAGTAAAGTTACTTCTCAACACATCATCTATCATGATAAAGAGATAGGGAGATAGGGGGTCACCTTGCCTGATCCCTCTACCAGCAAAGAAAAACCCAAAGAGGGTCCCTTTGACCAGAACATAATACTTGACAATATTTACACACTCCATTAAGAGTTTAACAACCGAATGGTTAAAACCAAACTTGGCCAGAACCTTAGGGATGAAGTCCCATATAACTTCATCATAAGCTTTAGAAATGTCTAATTTGAGATCCATCCCTATATAATTACATCTATTCATAGAATGGAGAAGCTCATGAGTGGTCAGAGTAGCATCAAGAATATGGCACCCAGGTACAAAACCTTTTTGGGTTGGACTAATGAGTTTATCAAGAAGGGGCTTGATACGGTTCATAAGGATCTTGGATAGGATTTTCTAAAAGGTGTTGCATAGGCTAATAAGCAAAAAATCAGTCATGGATTGAGGATCACCAATCTTAGGAATTAGAGCAATAAAGGTGTGGTTCAGTTGTTTGAGGATTTTACCCGTTTTGAAGAAATCATGGGTAGCTAGCACAAGGTCCCCACCCATAATTTCCCAAAATATTTGAAAGAAAGCAAGGGGAAAACCATCTCGGCCCAAGGCTTTGAAAGCCCCCATAGTAAAGGTAGCCAGCTGGACCTCTTCCGGAGAAACAACATTGAGAATTCCCAAATTATCTTCTTGAGAGATGATGGTTGGAAGGTGGTTAAGCAGTAGGTTGTCCAAAGATGAGTTAGGTACCTCAGTTGAGGCCGAGTAAGCCTCCTAAAAGTAATTTGTAGCTATAAGACCGATCTAGGTAGGAGTCGATATCACCACACCAGTAGTATCAGTTAGTTTAGAAATTTGGTTTATTTTCATGTGCTTGATGGTAGACACATGAAATAATGAGGTGTTCCTGTCACCCTCTTTCAACCATTGGACTCTAGATTTCTGTTTCCAAAATATTTTCTCATTTTTGAGGATTCGTTCCCATTCCTTCCTGGTTGTGGGTCTGTTGACTGTCATCCCCTTCCTCCATTTCCTTTTGTAAAGTTCTCAATTCCTCCTCTAACATTTTTTTTTGAAACACATCGCCAAACACACTCTTGTTCCATCATTTTACCATGTTTTTAATATGTTTGAGTTTGAAAAACATCCTGAACATGGGGGAGCCATGAACAGGGATGTTCCACCATTCAACAATTTTATTTTTCAAGTCAGGGTGGTAATTCCACATGATCTCAAAATGGAACGAAATAGGGCCCACAGCAGGCCGAACATTTGAGGTCAGCAACAGGGGTTTGTGGTCAGACATCATTCTGGGAAGGGTTTTTAGATTGGAATTTAAAATGTTTGTCCAATGGGGAGAGTAGAGAAAATGATCTAACTGGACCTGAATCAGATTAACACCAGAGTGTTTGTTAGACCAAGTAAACTTCTGGCCTGTAAGATCAATATCTATCAACCACTTTTTTCCGAAGGGTAGAGGGGAGAGTTGAAGTCCCCGACAACCAACCAATGGGTTCCCCTATTGTGATTAATTTTAACAGTAAGATCCTGCCACAGGTTGTTCCTCGCATTCCTCTAGTTAGGAGCATAAATATTGATTATAGATGAAGAGTCACCCAAGTAAGAAAAAGAGGCCCTCGCACAATTTTTACAGTGAAAAATTTTTGAACCCAAAAATCTAGAGGGGTTCCAAAGTACAGCCAGACCGCTTGAAGCTCCCTCAGCATCACTATAGAAGTAGGAAGCATTAGGCTAGATAAATTTATCAATCTTATCAAAAAAAATCTTAATCATTTTGGTTTCTTGTAGAAGGCACACATCAATCTTATGTTCCAGGATATAGTTCTTTAACTCAAGTTGTTTGTGGGAGTTGTTAAGCCCATGAACATTCCACGATAAAACTTTCATTTCTGGACTTTCTTAGAGGACACGTCCAATGTCCTCTATTTACCCAAGGCAATATCATTTGTAATTTCTCTCATCCTAGTGTGTCTTTGAGTGGGTCTTCCTGGTTTTGAATCTCCTCCCACATATGCCTTCTTCTTCCTCCCTTTTTTCTTTGGAGTTGTCCAGATCTCTTCTTCTTCTGTTTTCTCAAGCTTCAATCCCTCTGTATTCTCTACAGATTCATCAACAGCTCCAATAATCTCTTCTTCCCAAATATCACATTCCTCACCCATTTTTTTGCTTGTCCCCATAGAGCCCTCAACAAGCAAAGGATCAACAGCCAAAGGACCAAGGCCCTAATCCATCTAGACATCCTGGGGTTTGATAGCAGTTTCATTTAAATATAGAGTCGCTAGACTTACACTAGATTCGACTAGACTAGATGGTGGATCACCATAAGTAGGTGAAGCAACCGAAGGTTTGACCACAATGGCCTCCTTTGAAGGTGAAATATTCTCCACAGGAGGTGTAGGGTTCTCCAAGGTGCTATCCACCTTAGGCTCCCGAATGAAAGAAGATTTGTAGTCAAAGATAAGGTGGCCAACTTTAGCACACTTTTGATAGTAGACAACAACATTTTCATAACACACTAGTTGGGTCCAATTGCCAAACTTGGAAGATAGCTTGACTGTGTTAGGAAGAGATTTATCAACACATATGTTAACACAAAATCTTGCAAAAACTAACCTGGATTTCAATTTGGTGATAGAGTCAGTGGTGACAAACTGACCCAAAGAATCCCCAATACATTTGAAAATGGCTTTGTCCCAATACTCTAGAGGTAAACCAGGCAACCGAACCCAAACTAGAGCCAACTTGTTTAGGTCCATGGCAGGATCAAACCCCAGCTTCCAACAGCACATAGAGAAGCAGTGTTTTCCATACACCCAAGGACTTGTGGAAAGAGTCACAACCATGTCCTCCACAACCATAAACCTAAAAAGGAAGAGACCACTAGCCATAACATAGATCTCCAAACTCCCCTTGAGATGGCATTTCGCAACAGCCCACTTCCGCACCATATCCACAGTTAGACGAAAGGAAAGAAATCTACCCACAACCGCGTTCTCCATGGAGGAGAGGATCCTATCATAGATTGAGTCAGGAATGGAAAATTCCATCCCAGAAGAAATGACAACCTTGGAAAAAGGAGGAACCGGAGTAGAGTTTTGTTTGCCATTGGTCAACACATCCTTCCATCCAATTTTTGAAATAATCTCCACCGTCAGCACAAATTCAAAATAAATGACTGGAATCTCAATAGACTTCAAAATACTTGTAGGCAAAATATTTTTCCTAGTAGGAGTGAACCCCAAGGGACATTGGACCACATGTGAGATGCACAGGTCAAGAGGGGACAAAGGGGGACCATGGGGTACCCCCAGAGAAAAATCCACCATGCACGCAGGAAGTTCAAATGCAGGAGGAGGAGGGGGAAGTGGGAAAATAGAGTCTTCATGTTCTGTCATGCTACCCAAATGTTTTTGGGAGAAAAGAAGCAACGATGCATATGATATACGAAATTTGGGCATGGTTTTTACTATTCCTTGTGTGCAAGTTGAGGAGGCTATAAGAATAATTGTGGGTCGGGAATGGCTTCAAACAAAACCCCATGCTCTATTTCTTGAGGAATATTATGGTTTCTTGTCCAATTACATGGACATCTTATTGGATAAATATTTGGTGAAGATGTTTGCAATATTTTATTTATAGCCTTTCATTTACACTCTTTATTCATTGGAGTTCACACTTCAGCATTAAAATTTTGAATTTGTGTTAGTGCCTATTGGTGGAATCTCTCCCAAATTTGAATTGGTTGCTTCTATAGTGCAATCTCTTACCCTAGTTTTTATGAGGTGTGTTATGGTGTGTGATACGACAAATGAATCATTATAGAGTTTGGAGTTTTGGAGAAAGGATTTGGGTGATTCCCTTTTCTTCTCTACTCTTACTTTGTTCAATTCAATTCACCTACTATTCAAACACCCTGACCTGATTCAAGGCCTATACTATTGTTACCAAAAAGTTAGTAATGAATTATGTCTATATTTCAATGTACAACTCTTGTAATATGTATTTTATGACTGGTTTTTTTATCACAGTTAGTGTATTTTTGGCTAGGTTGGTTATGTATTTTAGTCTATAGCTACTTAAATTAAAATAATTTTCATGGCTTCATTCTTGTAAATCATTTTTTCTTTGTTCAATAAAGAATGTGGCTTTTAAGACTAATTATCAACATATAGTTTTGATTATATGGGAAAAACAGTTTTGAAGGGACCTGAAACGCTTTACAACAAAAGATACAAAATTTTGCAAGAAAGGATTTTCAAAAGACCACCAGGAGAAACCCAATAGCCAAAAAATATAAGAAAGTGGGTGCTAACCTAAAAATATGGCAAAAAACTACAATCAGCACCCAACAACCACAAAACAACAAAACAACCTAAAAGAAACCTACACCCAACAAGAAACAAAAAGTAACAAAGAAACATACCAAGTGCTAGTTCAAGACACTCAAAGTGTTGGCCACCTCAATCTACTGGTTCCTATGCCTTTCAACTATATCCAACAACTCCTTCTTTTCAACATCAAATGATTTCTTCCAATCAGTCGACCCTCTAACAACAGGTCCTTTGTCATCATCCTTAGCAACTTTTTTACCTTTTCCCTTGGCCACAGGCTCTTTCTCCATTAGCTCAGAGAAATAAACATGATCCTCCCTGAGCTCACTAATATTTTGAAAAGGAATTCTAAGGAGTCTGGGCTATTCTTCACAAAGATATGGCATGCCTGCATTAGTTTTTTAATATCCACATTTATACCTAAAACCTTGGCTTCCAGTGTAAACAATCTTTCATTTTATTCTTTCTCTGAATGTCCCCACATAAATGAGGCTTGATTCTACTCCTATCACCACCCATGGCTACCAACACATGATTCACAAAACCCTTCTAAAAAATACTCAATAGAAGACTAGAGAGCAATAAGACACCCACAAAGTGTGCAAAATGGAGGAAGGTACTAGACCATAAATTCCACATCACCTCAACCCACACCATCATTCCTCAATAAACTCCTAGATTTCTTGGGAAGGATCGATCCCTCCACCCATGAACAAAATTCATTTAAACTAATAGCCTCATTGGCAAAAAAAATTACCAACGAGTCTCCTTCTCGGTAAATGTGAGAGACGTAGGTCTCTTCACAAGATTGCAACATGATTATCATATCCTTAATGAGATGGTCGACATTCCAACTCAGAGTATGAGTGCCACGTAGATAATTTATTATGTTCATAGAGTCATCTTTGACCCATAATTTGGAGTACCCTTTGTTAATAGCATATCTAACACTTATGAAAGTAGCATCCACCTTCAATGCAATGATTGGTATGACTTTGCAATGGGAGTGCCACTGTGCCAAGGAATCTTCCAACATCATTTCTTAACACCCCCCACAACCTACAGACCTCGAATTCGCCTTCACTATCCCATCAAAGTTAAATTTAACCCAACCAAAGGTAGGAGGCTATCATCTAGTGTTTAATCTAGCAACAGAGCTTGACTTAGGATTCAAAATAGGAATTGAAATAATATTCCAATTAGAAGTCACCAGAAGCTCATAACCAGTAACGCAAGCAAAAGGGACACACCGAGTAGAATCAGAGAAAAATTCTCCAGAATGGCCCATCGAATCTTGATAAAAAGACTATTAATCTTGATTTTAGACTCCCAAAATATCCTATTATTTATTTCTTTCCATAATCCCCAAGCAATGTGCGGGGCCATAAGGTCCCACAACCACCGCAGAATAGGAGAGGAAAAAGGGAAAGTCCATTGATAAAAAAATTTAGCAAGAGAATCCAAAAAGACCCAACCAATATCTTAAAGTCTAAGAAATTTAATCAAAAGAGAAAAAGAATAATCACACTCAAGGAAAATATAGAAATCATTCTTTCCATCAGCTTCACAAAGAACACATCTATTAGGAATCAAAAACCCCCTCTTATAAAGGTTGTCTTGCATTAAAAATATTCCTTGCATAAGTAGCCAGAAGAAGACATTCACTTTGGGAATTAGGTTCTTATTCCATAACCTCCTGTAGAAAGGGAAAGAGGCAGGCACTTCCAAAGAACTCATGAGAGAAAAATCCACTAAAATATTTCCACTGGCATAGGGGGCCCAAATGACTTTATCTGATCTAGAAAAAGAGGGGATCTAGACCTTACACAAGAAGTCCTTCAGAACCTTCAAAGACAGGTCCCAAACCTCAAAATTCTTCCACTCCTTGTCCTCAAAATAATCAGCCACCTTTGGCCCAAAAAGGTGTTTACACAAGGGGACAATAGGGGATCCCAAGGAAGACAAATAAGAGTGTAGACCCCACACCAAAAATCTTTCCACAAAAGAATACTAGTACCAACGCCCAATAGGAACTTAACACCTCTAGTAATCAAGTCCCTACACAACATAATATTCCTCCAAAAACATGAACCGAAAGGAATATCCTCTGAAGACAACATGTTCCAAGGTCCTCCAAACCATATAGATACTTATTACCCGCCAAAGGGGCCCGCCGAACATCCCCATTCAAGAGCCTCCAAACATTTTTCGACAAGAGAGCCTTATTAAAATATCTTAAATTTCTAATACCAAAATCCCCCCACTTCTTTGGTCTACACACTAACTCCCAGGCCACAAGAGTAATTATAGCTTTATTCTCAACCCCTAACCAAAGTAACCTTCTCATTATTTGTTCCATTTTATCTTTAAACTTTACAAGAATCCTAAAAAGACTCAATGAATAGGGGAAAATTATGAAGAGTGGATGAAATAAGTTGAATTTTACCTACTTGACTGGGGGTGTACCTTTCCAACCCACTAACTTCCTACTAAATTTATCCAAAAAACCCAACCAAAAGGAATCTAGAATCTTCGAGATGCACAAAGGGATCCCCATATAAGAAGATAGGAAATCACCTCTATTACAAGATAGGATTCTAGCAAGCTTAAGTTGTAGAGATTCAGGAGTGTTGAGCAAGAGAATTTGACTCTTAGGTAGGTTGATCCTCTGACCAGAAGCCTTCTCATAGTCAGCCAACAACCACTTAACAACTCTAACTTCCTTAATAGAAGAAACACCCATCATAATAGTGTCGTCAACGAATTGTTGGTGAGTAATCGGATCACATCTGGATGAAGGCGAAAGACCCCTCAAAGCACCAAAATTAAGCACCTTTTGGATATTATGACCCAAAGTCTCTGCCATCAAGATGAAAAGAAGCGAAAAAATAGGGTCTCCCTGCCTCAGCCCAAGTGAACCTTGGAAGAAAGGAGGGGAGCCATTCACTAGGACAAAAAATGAGGGAGAAGAAATGAGTTGCTCAACAAGTTGGAGAAACTTCTTACAGAAACCAAACCGGTCCAAGACATTCAAAAGAAATCTCCATCTCACTTTGTCATAAGCTTTGAGCACGTCCAACTTTAAGAAGAAGCTCGGTTTTCTAGACACATTAATGGAATGAGAAATCTCATGAACCATAATAATAGAATCAAGGATTTTACAACCCTTAACAAAACCACTTTGGTGCTTTGAAATCATATTCAAATAGCATTTTTGTAATCTAGAAGCAAGCACTTTCAAAAAAATATATAAATAGAATTATAGAGGTTGATCAGGAGAAACTAACAAAAACTCTTTGCATCAGTAGATTTGGGAATCAAAACAATGAAAGTCGCATTAAGCTCTATGAGAAGACTTATTGAGCCAAAGAAATCCTTAGTAGCATTAATCAAATCCTCATAGATAATCTCCCAACATGACTGGAAGAACAAAAAGGAAAGTTGTCAAGGCCAGGGGCCTTGTTACCTTCAAAAGAGAAAACTACTTCTTTGACTTATGAGGCTGAAGGAATAGTCCTCAACTCCTTATTCAAATTCTTCATCACAAATTTAGGAATAAATTCCAGAGAGGAATCCACACACCTTTGATCCCAGACCAGATCATCCATCAAGAGTTGTTCAAAGAACCTTGCAGCTACTCTTCTAATAGCCTCCTCATCTTCTAACAATAACCCATCAGCTCTAATCGAGGAAATTCTATTTGATGACTTATGCCTAAGAGTAGTGACATGAAAGAACTTAGAATTATGGTCCCCAAATTTCAACCAGATAGCCCAAGACCTTTTCCTCTATAAATCCTCCTCCTTGGTAATGATATCATGCAATTGCATGAGAAGACTATCTTCCAATAACTATAGATCCTTCGATAGACCCTTCGATTGGATGACATATTGGATATCATCTAAATTATTAAGAACAAAACTTTTAGAATCAAAGATGTGACCAAACGACTCTTTGTTCCATTTTCTGAGATTCCTCTTAACAAAATTCAACTTCTTGGAAAATTTGAACATCGTACAACCATCTATGTTAACTTGCCACCATTTTTTTGATACAATCCATAAAACATGGATCCCTTAACTAGATGGCTTCAAACCGGAAAGTAAATATGTTCTTTCTCCCAAGCCTATCAGCAACAAAAGAAATAGGGAAGTGGTCTGACCCACATATCATAATAGAAGACAAGGAACAAGCAAATTCCACAAACTAGGAAGCAAAGGTAAAAGCTTTGTCTAATCTAACTTGAGTATTATCCACACCAACACGCTGATTGGAGCAAGTAAAACTAGATCCTGGTAGTTTAACATTAATAAGAGCATTGTCATCAATAAACATTCTTAAATCAAACTTTCTCTCAGAATTGGCTTGAACAACCCCACTTTATCATTATCATACAGAGAAGTATTAAAATCTCCCATTACAAGCTAGGAGAGATCCAAAAAAATAATCCTAAGACTCCCAAGGTCATCCCATAACTTTTTCCTGGTTCTCTTTAGGTTAGGAGCATACACATTAGAAATAACCCAAGAATAAGAATCCCTAAGCCAAAAAAACTTAGTCTCAACATGATTGAAACCATCAATGATTGGGATACCTCTCAACAACTTAGAATTCCAAAAAGTGGCCACACCACCCGAAGCTCCTTTAGATCTAACCCCATGAAACCTACGGTATTTATAGAACAAATTCTTCTAAGCTTCCAACTTAGCAATCTGCATTTTTGTCTCTTGGATCAACAAGATATTTCGCTTATGGTCCCGAACAAGATTCTCTAAGAGGTCATGTTTATGCAAGTTATTCAACCCCCTGATATTCCATGAAATGATCTCCATTTTCAAGAAGAGGGGGTGCTCTTAGAGCACAAATCAAAGAGGGTTTTTTGGGCCCCCTTAGCAATATCCTGCTTGCAATCCCTCTCCCTACTCTTTTGCAAGATAGGTCTACCCTAGCCCCTTGACTCAGACCCACAATCCACTTTTTTCCTTCTCATGGTGACGCCTTTGTGAGGTTGAGGAGGGGTAAAGAAGAATATTTCTTCTTCCTACCACGCACCTAGGTGAAACCATCATCATATTTACTCACAAAATCAACCACTTCCAGAGCACCATCACCAACCATCGGCTCCAAACTAGTAAGCAGAGGAGATGGTGAAACAACAACCATCTCCAACATAGACCTTTTTGGAGAGCACGCAGTCTTCGAGACATGATACAAATCCTAAGTTAAAGAGTGACTAGCAACCTCCTCCACAAAATTATATGAATCCTTACCTACCTCAATAGGAGGAGCATAAGGATTTTCAATATTCACATCATCGGCTTCCATACCATTTCCAACATAAGATTCACCTTGGTTCTCTTTAGGTTCCTTTATCTTCCAAACCTTGGTTTGTTTAACAGTCTTAGGTGGGACACCAGTCACAAGGAAATCCTTAGCCTAGTGCCCCATCTTCTTACATTTAAAGCAAGCAAAAGGGATATTTTCAAAAACAATTTGCTACTTCCAAGACTCCACCTTGGATTTTAAAAAGAAGAACTCAGACAAGACAACATCTTGGTCAATCATGACACAAAACCTAGTTTCCACTAACCGCTTCCTAGAACAAGTGAACTCATCAATAGAGCCAATCCTTCCAAAAGATTTTTTTACTACCTTGAAGACTTCTTCATCCTAATATTCCAACGGCAGATTCAAAATTTTTACCCACATAGGAGCAGAATTAGAAAGAAATTTGGACAAATCTATCCCAAGTTCCCAAGGATAAAGAACCATAGGAGACACCCAAATGACCAAGGGCCTTTCATATACACATTTCTCGGGTCTTCATCATAGGATAAAGCAAAGGAAAAGAAACCTTTAGCCATGGCTACAACTTCCACTTGACCTTTTAAATCCCACTTCTTACACACCCAAGTGCGAACCTCCTCAATATTAGGTCGAGGACCTAAAACCTTGCCAACTGGGGAGAAATCCATTTTAGCAATATTCTTGTCAACAAGAGAGTCTGGGATAGAGAAGGAAAAAACACCTTCCTCATTAGAAGAAGACACTAACTCAAAAGCAATGGATTTTCCTTTAAGCTTAGAGGAGAAAAGGTCAGACCATTTCTGACCTAGCAAGGAAGAATTCCCTATCGATCGATTCTCTCCCACTAGAGCAAGCTCAACTCAAGGAATATTTGGATTAGTCACAAAAGATTCCCCTGATGGGACCCGTTCTTCAAATCTAGCACCCGCTTTATCGCCTTGGATCTTAGGAACCGACTCCAATGAGGGACAACCATCACAAGACACCTTGAGTGTCTCACTCGCACACTTCTCCTTTGAACATGCATCTTTGACCACATCCTCACCGCACGACCCGTCCTTCCTAGATTCAACACCAAGGATCAAAATATTATCCTCACCACATGATCTCACCTTGCCATCTACAGAATGAAAAAAACCAAAATTTGTATCTTGTTTGAACTGCCACGTGTCATGATTCCCTTAGCTTAAGTTCAAATTCAAATTACTCAAGCCTGCCAACAAACCATACTTCTCTCTAATGGATACCACACCAACAGTTGCCATCTCATAACTATCAACATATAGTTCTAATTTTAAGTGAGTGAAATTTATTGTGACTTATTAGTGGACATTGATAATGATTAAGCTACAAAAAGCCATTTAATTCTCTCTTTTTTTCAATGCTTTGAAGTACTCTACCTATCATTTAATACTCAATCTTTTTATCGATTTTTGCATATCCACCAGATTGTATTTCTTTGAAGAAAATGTGGTTGTGGTACCATGGATTAATTCCATATGTACATCCAAAGTGAGTGAAATGTTTCATTTGATAACTTGATACTAAAAATGGTAGAAAGTATGGCACGTGCTTTCTTTTTGTTGATTTTTGCATATTCGTTGAATTGTCTTTCTTTGAAGAAAATGTGGTTATGGTACCACAAATTAATGCCATATGTACATCCAAAGTGATTGATTGGATAACTTGATATTGAAAAATATACGACGTACTATACATGATGATGACATTAATATAATGATCAATTAAAATAAGATTTGTAATGATTTCATATCATTTGAGTGTCATGTTTGATAGCTTGTCATCTTGAGGTATAGTGTGCATGTATCTGAATGTCAATAAAAATAAACATTGTTAGTGTAGGTGGCTCTCACACGATTGAATTTGGTTACTTAGTTAGCTCAAAAAAAACAATTATACCTTGCATGACTCATGATTAAATAGGGACTGGGATGGTGAGCTGAGAGCTCATAAATGGCCCATAAATAGGTATTAGGGATAGTGAGCACAACTAAAATATTTTGTAGAAAGATTTATTATTGAGTGCAATGTTTTGAATTTTGATAAGGGTTTTCATTTTTCAAGGTTAATAAGGAATAAGATGATGTGGTTTTATGGGGGATACTCTAAATTATCCTACCTCCAATTATGTAGTTACAGAGTAAAAGACTAATTTCCTTCAAGTTCAAAATGAGTGGAATTGGAAAGAAGTTGATTTGGTTTACTTGGCTTCTAATACAAGTTTTGAATTAGGATGAGGAGCTCTGATTGAGATAAGTGCTTTCACAGAGAGTGTTCCCGCATAAGTATTTTAATCTTATTTGCATTCAAAGTTGGTGACTTCTCATACTCCATTTTGATAGAGGCCCTCAAAGAGGAACTATGGACTTTCAAAGTCATTCTACACTATCTTGGTGCCTCAAAGCTACCTAAAGATGTTGATAGTAGATTTACTACCCCTTAGCTTCTGCATAATTCCAATTGGTAACTAGGATAGGTACATTTTCTATTTTCACAGCTCCCATTTCCCTAGCATGGTAGGCAAGCCCTAAGGATTCTCAAATTCATTTGTTTGGTTATATGGTTTGGATCCCATAGCAACCACTACCAACTTGGAATCAATTGTGTCATTTTGGGATGCTCTGGTGCATTAGATTGAGCATATATGTAATATATTTTGTATAAAATATTTTTAACTATCGGCTCATACTTCACCATAGTGGGATGGAGAGCTAGACTATAATTTTTTTATAAATTGAGAACCATATTCGAGATCCCAAGATCCAAATCATGGTTGGAAATCCCCACGGGTGCGGTGTGAGAATATGTTTTGTATCACATTGCCACCACTACCAGCTTGGAATCAACTGTTTCTGATGTAAAGTGATGTGTATCATTTATACAAAACAAGAGCTTGCATGCTCTACTCGTCTTTAAAAATCTATGTAATAATGTAACATTATAATTCAGTTGTAATAAAATAAAATGGTTGTGTTATTCTTCATTATTCATTTATAGTAAATAACTATCTTGTGTGTTCAATGTCTAATACAATTATACAAGTATTTATCAATAGCATTAATGTTTCTAGTAGTAGAACTTGCACATAAACTTTAAAAGAGGTTCAATGATTACACCGATAGAAAACTCTATGTTATTACAAAGTATGTGTTTGTGCATGCAAAGGTTGCAAGTTGAAAGTTCTAGTTGCATGTGGCTAGATTAAAAAATTAATAATGTGCTAAATAAATTATAATGGAATGAAATAAACTTAGAAAATCCTAGATTTTTCCTTCAAGAAATTAAGTATTATCTATTTATGAAATATTTGCGTGCAGATTTAAAACATAAAGCAATACAAATGAAAAAAGAAAGTTTCCATCAAATTGACAAAAAACACTATAAATGGAAATAGAATGTTACAAAATCAATATTTATTCGTATTTTATGTGATAAGTGAGATTTTGGAGGCTTTGGCCATTTACCTGATATTTTGGAGGCTTTTACAATTAAATGGTAGCAAGTTTACCATTAAACAAGTGTTAAATAATGGAATGAAATAAACTTAGACAAATCTAGATTTTTCCTTCAAGAAATTAAGTATATCTAGGTAAGTGCATGGATCTGTTACACAATTTTGGCTCTTAAGATGCCACTTTTTTTCTAAAATCAACAAAATTTGATTTGCACGAGAAAATGAAGATAGTTACGCTCAAAATTTCAAGATACAACAAGAACAAAAGTTGAAGTGCTCCGAGTCTAGTTTCTAAGCTACAAGTTTTTTTTTTAAATTAATGAAGATTAAGGGTGTCAAGAAGGGGGGGCCAAAATAGGTCCTATTTTTATAATAAAAAAATAGCATAGTGCCTGAGGGCTCCCCCCTTTTTGATTAACTTTTTTTAGAATTTTAAAAATCCCAATAGTGAGAAACTAGCTAACACCATGCAGTTTATCCTCGTTCTTTTGGATAATTTTTTTAATGAATATCTAATATTTTATGAATTTTCAAAGTGGACACATCCTGAAAATCTGAAATTTGAGTGTGTTCCCCCCTAAATTTTTTGAAAACTAATCAAAAATTGTTTTTTTTTCATCATGTGTAGAATGGATTCTAGTTTCAAAAAATGTAATTTGTTTCACGTTTCGATGAACAAGTAAAAAATCTATCCTAAAACTAGCACATGTTGGTTTTTGACACAAAACGAAGGCATTTACAATAAAAGCTATGGATCAAAACCTTAACTAAATCAAAATGAAAAAATAATTATATATTTAGATAACTAAGAGAGAGGTTAATGCTATCACATTTTTTTTATAAAATTGCATTGAAAGATGTGTAAATGAGATGGGGAGCACAGATGAAAATATGAGGAAATTCGGCACCCTTTCAAAAAATCACATATTTTACATGAAATGGTTGTCCAAACCTTTGGGTCGGATGCCAAATGCAAAATCCAACCCATTGGGTTGGTATTTCCCAATGCAACCTATTTTGCAAGTGCCAAAGTTGGTGAGAGACAAATTTGGCACTCGCCAAATGTCATTCATGAATTTTGGAATGGATTTTTCTAAACTCTTTATTTTATCTTTCTTTGCTAGGAAGACTATATACATAAAATAAACATTTAAGTATAAGTTGAAATTTATATATGGACGTTTACTTTCTTATACTTTGAGTTACATTTCATATATATAGGTAGGATGTTGAGATTGGTTTTGGATCTCTAGGAGTTATAATGCAAATTCTAGTTTTTTGAAGATCTTAAAAAATTTAGTCAAATTTTAGAAATTAGCATGTCAAATTTCAGCAATCAGGAGATCAAATTTTAGTAGTTAGAAAGTTGTATCATCTTTCTCTCTCACCCTCTCCTTCTCTCTACTCTCTATATCTCCACTCCCTCTCTCTCCCTTCCCCCCTATCTCTCCTCTCTCTCTCTCTCTCACCCCTCTATCTCCTCTCTACATCTGCCTTCCTCCCTCCCCTCTCCACTTCTCTCTATCTCTTCTCTCTCTCTCTACATCTCATTCCCTCTCTACTTATCTTTGTCTCCCCTCTCTCTCTCTTTACCTACCTTTCCCTCCATCACTTTGTATCTCACTTATGTCTCCCTCCCTACCTCTTTCCCTCTCTACTCTATATCTCTCCTCTCCATCCCTCTACCTACATCTCTCTCACACTCTTTATCCCTCTCTATCCCTCTCTTCCCCCTCTATCTCTCTAACTCTCTCCTCTTTATCGCATAATTCTCTCTCTCTCTCTCTCTCTCTCTCTCTCTCTCTCTCTCTCCCTCTCTCTCTCTCTCTCTCTCTCTCTCTCTCTCTCTCTCTCTCACACACACACACTCTCTCTCTCTCTCTCTCTCTCTCACACACACACACACACACACACACACACACACACACACACACACACACAAACCTCTATCTCCCTCCCTAACTCTCCCTCCCTCCCTACCCCACTTTCCCTCTCAATTGATCATTTTCTCTATCTCACAATTCTCTCTCACACACACACACACACCTCTATCTCCCTCCCCACCCCTCCCTCTCTCCCTCTGCTCTCTACTCTTTATCTCTCCTCTCTCTTTCCCTCTCTATATCTACTCTCCCTCCATCACTCTCTCTCTCCATCCCTCTCTATGTCACCTATGTCTCCTTCCCAACCTCTTTCCCTATCTACTCTCTATCTCTCCTCTCCCTTCCTCTCTCTCTCTCTCTCTCTCTCCTTTCCCTCTTCCTCCTCCTCCTCTCGTCCACCATCATCTCTATCTCCTTCCTCCTTCCTCTCTCTGTCTCACATATCCCTTTCTACCTATCCCTCCCTCCAACCTCCCTCTCTCTCTCTTTATCTCTCTTTCTCATTCTCTCCTTACCTCTCTACTCTCTATATGACCACTGTCTCTCCATATCACTCTCCCTCCTTCCCTCTCTCTCTCCTATCCCTCCCTCTCTACCCACCTCCCTCCACTACCTAGCACTCTCTCTACCTCTCTCTGTCCTTCCCCCCTCTTTCTCTCTTACTCTCCTCTTCCCTCTCTATCTCTCCCCCCTTCCCTCTCTACTCTCTTTCTCTTTCTCCCCCTTCCTCTCTCCCCTCATTTTCTCTCCTCTCACTCTATCTCCCTCTCACACACACTCACCTTTATCTCCTCCTTTCCTCTCCCTCCATCCCACCACTCTCTTCTTCTCTCTATCTATAATCTCCTTCCCTCTCCCTCTCTTTACCCACCTCTCCCTCCATCACTCTATATCTCAATTATGTCTCCTCCCTACCTCTTTCCCTCTCTACTCTTTATCTCTCCTCTCCCTTCATTCTCTACCCCTTCCCTCTCTACTCTCTCTCTCTCTCTTGGACACACAAACACTCACCTCTATATCCTCCCTACCTATCCCTCCCTCCCCTCACTAATTCTCACTATCTCACCTCTCTTTATGTATCCTTCCCTCTCTACCTATATTTATCTCCCCTCTCCCTCTATTTACCTACCTCTCCCTTTATCACTCTATATCTCACCTATGTTTCCCTACCTACCTAGAGTTGAGGGATTAAGGATTAAGGGTTGAGAATTTAGGGTTGAGGGTTTAATGTATAGGGTGTAGAGAATAGGGTAGAGGGTAGAGGGTAGAGGGTTTAATGGTAGAGGGTTTAAGGGTTGAGGGTTTAAGGTTGAGGGTAGAGGGTTTATGGATTAGGATTGAGGATCCAATGTATAGGGTAGAGAGTATATGGGTTGAGGGATTAAAGTTTAAGGGTTGAAGATTGAGGGTTGATGGTAGAGGGTTGAGGGTTGAGGGTTTAAGGGTTGAGGGATTAGGGTAGAGAGTTTACTTGGGTTTAAGGGTTGAGGTTATAGGGTTGAGGGTAGAGGGTAGAGGGTAGAGGATATTGGGTTGAGGGTTGAGGGAAGAGGGTAGAGGGTTTAGGGTTTAAGGGTTAAGGGTTAAGGGTTTAGGGTTTAGGGTTGGGTGTTTAAGGGTTGAGGGTATAGGGTTGATGGATTAGGGTAGAGAGGGAGGGGGAATTGAGATAGAGATAATTAGAGAAGAGGAGGGACGAACATAGATAGATGAGGGTTGAGGATCCAATGTATATGGTAGAGGGGAGAGAGAGATATATACCTGAGAGAGGGAGAGGGGGTAGGAGGATGAGACTTGAGAGAGAGAGAGTGGGGTAGGGAGTGGGAGAGAGATAAAGTGGGAGAGGGTTAAGGGTAGAGGATAGAGGCTTTAGGGTTTAAAATTAAGGGTAGAGGGGAGAGAGATAGAGGGAGTGACTGAGAGAGACCTGAGAGAGGGAGAGGGGGTAGGAGGGAAAGGTTTCAAAGAGAGAGAGGGAGGGAGTGAGAGAGATATAGAGGAAGGGAGGGTTAAGGGTAGAGGGTAGAGAGTTTAAGGGTTAAGGATTTAGGTTTTAGGGTTAAGGGTTTAAGGATTTAGGTTTTAAGGGTTAAGGGTAGAGGGTAGATGGTTTAGGGTAGAGGGGAGAGAGATAGAGGGAGTGAGTGAGAGAGAGACATAAGAGAGGGAGATGGGGTAGGAGGGAGAGACTTGAGAGAGAGATATGGATGGAGTGGGAGAGAGATAGAGGGAGGCATGGTTAATGGTAGAGGCTAGAGGGTTTAAGGGTTTAGGGTTTAGGCTTAAGGGTAGAGGGGAGAGAGATAGAGGGATTGACTAAGAGAGAGAGACCTAAGAGAGGGAGAGGGTTGAGAGAGAGAGAGGGGGAGGGAGTGGGAGAGAGATAGAGGGAGGGAGGGTTAAGGATATAGGGTAGAGGGTTTACGGTTTAAGGGTTTAGGGTAGAGGGTTAAGGGTTTAGTGATTTAGGGTTTAAGGGTTAAGGGTAGAGGATTAATGGTTAAGGGTAGATGGGAGAGAGATAAATGGAGTGGGTGAGTGAGAGAGAGATACATAAGTGAGGGAGAGCTTGTAGGAGGTATATACTTGAGAGAGAGAGAGGGAGGTGTCGGCCCATAGTTTTCGTTGCACTAAAAGATTGACCTGTTAATGCCCGATACAACTTCCAGATTTAATGGATCCATGGGAGGTGGTTGGTCCATGTCATGAATCTCAAGGGGAGTACTGACCACCTGCCAACAAACTCCCCCTCAACATTACCTGATGGGATTCAAACCCAACACCTTTGGCTCTGATACCATTTGTAGGCCCATAATTGTTGTTGCACCAAAAGATCAACCTATTAATGCTTGATACAACTGCTAGAGTTAACGAATCCACGGGAGGTGGTTAGTTCATATCACAAATTCTAAGGGGAGAACTGACCATCTGCCAATAGGAGGGAGTGGGAGAGAGATAGAGGGAGGGAGGGTAGAGGGTAGAGGGTTTAAGGGTTTAGTGTTTAGGGTTTAGGTTTAAGGGTAGAGGGGAGAGATATAGAGGAAGTGACTGAGAGAGAGGGAGAGGGGGTAGGAGGGAGATATTTGAGAGAGAGAGAGTGGGAGAGAGATAGAGGGTATAGGGTTAATGGTATATGGTAGATGGTTTAAGGGTTTTTGGGTTAAGAGTAGAGTGTTAAGGGTTAAGGGTTAAGGGTAGAGGGGAGAGAGATAAGATTCAGTGAGAGAGAGGGGTTAGGATGGAGAGACTTGAGAGAGAGAGGGGGGAGGGGAGATATAGATACTCTCCCTCATACCCCCTCTCTCTCTCCCAAGAATATCTCTCCTACCCCTCTCTCTCTCTTAGGTATATCTCTCTCTCACTCACTCCCTCTATCTCTCTCCCCTCTACCCCTAACCCTAAACCCTTATCCCTTAAACCCTAAACCCTTAAACCCTCTACCATATACCATTGACCCTATACCCTTTATTTGTCTCCCACTCCCTCCCTCCCTCTCTCTCTCTCAAGTCTCTCCCTCCTACCACCTCTCCCTCTCTTAGGTCTCTCTCACTCACTCAATCAATTTCTCTCTCCCCTATACCTTTAACCCTCTACCCTCTCTCTCTCTCATATACCCTTAACCCTAAACCCTTAAACACTCTACCATCTATCACTCTCCAAATCCCTCCTCCTTTCTCTCTCTCAAGTCTCTCCCTCTCCCTCTCCCTCTCCCTCTC
>CM021101.1:483869792-483890851 GCA_007115665.2 Sequoiadendron giganteum | reverse complement strand
TAGAGAGGAGTTAGAGAGAAAGAGGGGGAAGAGAGGGAAGAGAGTGATAGAGAGGGATAGAGAGTGAGAGAGAGATGTAGGTAGAGGGAGGGAGAGGAGAGATAGAGAGTAGAGAGGGAAAGAGGTGGGGAGGGAGACATAGGTGGGATACAAAGTGATGGAGGGAGATGTAGGTAAAGAGAGAGAGGGGAGATAAAGATAAGTAGAGAGGGAAGGAGATGTAGAGAGAGAAGAGATAGAGAGAAGTAGAGAGGGGAGGGAGGGAGGTAGATGTAGGGAGGAGATAAAGGGGTGTGAGAGAGAGAGAGGAAGTGGAGAGATAGAGAGTAGAGAGAGAGAGAGATGATACAACTTGTTGACTACTAAAATTTGATCTTTTGATTACTAAAATTTGACATGTTGATTACTGAAATTTGACTAAGTCAAAAAAATTTAAGATCTTCCAAAACCTAGAATTTGCATTATAACTCCTAGAGATCTAAAACCACTCTCAAACATCTTGCCTATATACATGAAATATAACTTAAAGTATAAGAAAGTAAATTTTCATATGTAAATTTCAACTTATACTTAAATGTTTATTTCATATATATAGTCTCCCTAGCAAAGAAAGAGAAAATGAAAGAGTTTTGAAAAATGCATTCCAAAAGTCATGAATGACATTTGGTGAGCGCCAAATTTGGCAAGCATAATTGGCTTATTATGGGGTTTTTTGTAATTTGGCACCGAAATTGTGTCACAAATCCATGCACTTACCCATCTATTTATGAAATATTTGTATGCAGATTTAAAACATAAAGCAATAAAAATGAAAAAATAAAGTTGTCATCAAGTTGACAAAAAATAATAAAAATAGAAATAGAATGTTGTCAAATCAATATTTGTCTCTTTTATGTGATAAGTGAGATTTTGGAGGCTTTAGCCTTTTACCTAGCTCTCACTTAAGAAGAAGATTATGCATGTGCTTAATTCAATGGATTAAATGAGCCCGCACTTTATGGTTTCACAAGTTCGTAGATAGTTTTATAAAGGTTAAACTAAATGTCATGGAACCATAGAAAGGGAACAAGTGTCAATCAATGTCTTGCTTTTAAAGGGATTCCATGAGTCTGCAAGATGCTTCAAGTAGATCTATATGTGACTCACAAAATTGCAGAATGGACATGTGGACTCATCTCAATGTCTCCAATGACTTTTCTATCGAAGGAAAATCTCATGAGGATTGTGTATCTGAGCACACTAAAGTTTAAACCAGCTTCAAAACACATGTTTATTATTTATATCATAAATTACTTGTTCATTTGATGAATTTTTGATGGATGGATGTAGTTGCATGAACTAGAATGAAATGCACAAAGCACTAGGCTTGTCAACTTAAACCCCTGGAATCACCCCTATAATCATTATATTTACAAAGATCAATGATTGATAATTTGTTTGAGAGGGAACATTTGAATGATATTGACAATTCCTTTCAACGAAAATGTTCAATTAATATAAGGCACATAAAAAAAAATTAAAACACGTGTTTATTGCTTATATCATAAATTACTCGATCGTTTGATGAAAATATGATGGATGGTTGTAGTTGCATTCCAGAATGAAATACACAAAGTGCTACTATTTTGAACTTAAACCTTTGGAATCACCCTATAACCATTAGATTTACAAAGATCAAGAGTAGAGAATTTGCCATCAATGCAAGAAAAAAATTCAATTTATTTTTAAGTGTCTATACAGAAATGCAATGTTTTAATTGTGTAGTCTGAAGGAAACATGTTGACGTTTCATCACTTTAATATTCAAAAAAATAAAAATAAATAAGTAAACTTTCTACTGCTGGATGATTTTATTTTTAATTGAGAGGGTCAACACATAGGGAGATTTTAGATTGCTCATTGTAGTGCATCAGGGATATTTTGGGTTCCAACAAAGCCAATCCACTCTTGTCATTATTCATCTTTTCAAGAATCAAAATCTAGGTAAGTGAAAGACAAAATTCCTACATTTCATCATTTCTTAAAATATTATTTTTTCAAACTTTTGGTTTAGGGTTGAGAACTTGAGAGACTTAAGAAAAATTAAGTAGTACTTAAGAGGGAATTCACACTATACAAGCATGTCTACCACCACTAGTAGACTAGAAAAGGTTGTTTGGAAAGTCAAAGTAAAATCGGATATAAAAAAAGATTATGCTGGAGTACTTAAAACCATAGGTTTCATTGATGAATACCATGATATTTATGATCTTGAAATCTATGGTAGGTTTACCTCAGAACGTAGAATTTCATGTGAGAATAAGGCTACAAACCAAATGCAATTTAATAGTGTCAGTGCACTATGGGTAAGTGGATTAGGGGGCATGATGTTACATGAGGTTTTCCCTTGCCTAAAATTTATCATGGTCTATGCCCATAACTATGATGATAACAAAAGAGTAATTGTTAATAAAGATAAAAAATAAGAAATATTATCCATTTTTGCAAAATAATTTGGAAATGTGATGAGTTTACAACTAAAGAATTTGGAAACGTCCACATTGACCTAGAAAATCTTGCTAGTGATTATGAAGTAGTAGATGAAAGGGAGAAAAATACTTTTCTAAATTTAGTGGAATATTTTAGACCAGTAAGCTTCAGATTCATCCCTATACAAATGTTGAGGAAAAGTAAATGGCTCTAGTATATTATTGGACCACTAAGATATCGGTGCATGATTCTCAAAGGAACTACAATCATTTTGTACACTACTTTTTGGATCCATTGAATCAAGCAATTATAAATACTCCAATGCCTAGATTTTCTATGTCTTGTAGAAATTGCATTCAACTAGGAAAAGAAATAAAATTGGTTGACTAGTACTTAATGGAAGAATATATTGTGCTAAGATTTTATGGATCAGGAGTAGAGTCGTACAAACTTCCAATACATTTGATAGAAAGGGTTTTTGCATTAGAATATGTAAGAAATAAAAAAAGTAATGATCAACTATACTTTCTTAGACATCACAAGCAGGGAAAACTTTAAGAAACTCCCCCCCCCCCCCCTCGGTGAAGGTGTAAAATCCTGGCGAATCTTGTATACTTCCTGATAAAAATATTAGTTTTATGGGCGATTTTTTTCATTTTTCAAGAAAAAAATAATCCCAATTGGTGAATCTTTTATAATCGCTAGAAGTATGTGGATTATCGTGGCAAATTGCAAATTTTTTAAACAAATAAAATATTTTTCATTGATGATTAAAACCTTTTTTTAAACCAAAAAAAAAATCCATTGGTGAATTAATCCTATTTTCAAAATAGAAAAACAATTGTTGGCAATTAAAACCTTTTTTCAAAAAAAAAAAATATTTTCATTGGCGAACTAAACATAATCTCAAATTAATAAAAAAATTGAGTGGCAATATAACGGATACGCCAATAAAAAATCATAGTGTGGTTGGCGAATTTATCAAATTTTGAGCACATTCAAATTCCTTCATAAAGAGTCTGGAATGCGGACAAGTGTCAACACATTTATTATTGATGAAGCTAGATGCCAGTGCAAATTAATATAATCCACAATTGTTCGATGAATTTTTGATGGACAACTCTAGTTGCATTCCGAAAGTAAATCTTTGAAGCACTAGACTTGCGAATTGAAACCTCCAGAATAACACTAGAACCATTAGATTTCCAGAAATCAATGGTTGACATTTTATTACTTATTAAATCACTTAGTCATAACAACCAAAATAATATTAAGTAAAGATCAGAAGCGTCGAAGGAACTATAGTTTCTACATTAATCAATGTTACCCATCAAATTTTCACTTGAAAAAATATTTTTTTCCCTCTTAAATAAGTTATTTTTTGATGATGTTGCAGCTTCCGTAAGTTTTATAACATAGTCGTGGCCCTGCCAAATTTCATAACCAAGTCACCAGGTTTTGAAGTTTCAAAACTACCTGACTGCCCAACCTATCTGTAACTTTCAAGTCTTATCCAAAGGTTCTTAAAAATTTAGAACTCCTGAAAGATGGTTATAGATTTTTGTTTCTCAGCGATGGGGTGACCTCAACGAGATGCACAACTTTCGAAGTGTCATCTCATTTAATGAATTGTACGGTGCCTTTAATGGATGTCTTCTCAAATGCTTTGAAATGCCAACTTGAGGTTTAACGTAATCTTTTAAATCCTCTGAAAGGAAATCTCTTAAATAAGGAGGTTGGTGAAATGGATTTAGTAGTAGATTGGCATGTTTTTCTTGGCAAATAAATGGTCACTTCCTACCGCCGAAGTTAAGTGAGCTTGCATACGAGGAAAGGTGGCAGCATTTTCAACTCTAAAGTTTCCTCAAAATGGTACTTCCTGGCAATATCAGGGAATGGGAAGGTGAACTTGTGCTCGTCATGCAACCAGATTTGAATTGGCCTGAAGAAGAGAAACTTGACATCATTTCCCAGCTATGTTTAGTGTCGTGGAAAGAGAACAAGCTATGTCGAGTACAACAAGGTGATTTTCATTTTAGAAGAAGAATGCATTGAATTTCACAATTTAGTTATGGAAATGTAGTTAGAATTGTACAGAGTCTTGACACCTCAAACGGTTTAACAACATGCATAAAGCCTTTTGTGACACGCAATGATAAGGGGGAGTAGTTTCATCTTTTGAGCGCTTTTTTATTGTATAGGGTGTGGGGTCTATGAATCCACATTTTTGGCATTGAAGAGATAAAGGAATATATTTCTAAATATTTTTATTTATTAATTTTTCCTTTTAATTATGAATGAATTGTGTTTCTTCATGATTATTCTTCAATGTTTATCTATTACGTCAGAATGTGTATATTTTTATCTCTGAGACTTTGTGTTCAAATTAATTCATCTGTTAAAAGAGAAACTATCACTTTTCTTTACTTATTTCCCGCATGTGAATGTGAGACAAACGGACTTTGTTTTGTTTGTTTTAAAATAATTTATAATAGTGCAAAGGATATTCCGTATCTATAGCCAGATGTTAGCGCAAATCAATACAACCATGACCGTTCGATGAATTTTCGATGGACGATTGTAGTTGAATTTCGGAAGTAAATCTCTAAAGCACTAGACTTGCAAATTGAAACCTCCAAAATAATACTAGAACCATTATATGCAGACATGTGGCAAGGTCAAGGCTCATCGCTCATCAATCATTCTATCTTTTCAATGCCTCAACATTTTACATTTCATCTAATTAAAATTATCAATATTTTTGAAGAAAGTGTGGTTGTTGTACTATTGGCAGTGGCGGTGATTAATGTCATATGAGCATCCAAAGAATTTTTTTGGACAACTCATAGCTTTAATGAAACAAGATTTGTAATGATTTCATATCATTTCAATGGTATTGGTGATTTTGATAGCTTATCAGCTTGAGGTACAATTTGCATATAGCCAGGCGTTAATTAAATTAAACATTTTAATTATACATGTAAGGATTAAGTTACTTTTTTGGTTTGCATGAATCATGATTATCATTATACCCAATCTCACATGCATAGATGCGTGATTTACAAGTAAATAGGGATCAGGTTGGTAGCAACACTACCACTATTGGCCCATAAATAGGGATAGTGATAGTGGATAGTGTCATAAGGGTTTTCATTTTCAAGGGTTAATAAGGATTCATGAAGAAGATGATGTGGTATTATTGGAGATATTGTAAATTATCCTACCTCCAGTTATGTAGTTATAGAGTAAAAGACCAATTTCCTTCAAGTTCAGAATGGGTGGAATTGGAAAGAAGTTAATTCGGTTAACCTGAATTCTCAGACTGGTTTTGAACCATGATGAGGAGCTCTAATGGAGATAAGTGTTAGCCCAATGCATCGAGGTTGCAGGTAAAATATGGGATTAGTTTTACAAGCCCTCATATTTTGCATGAATTTGGTTCTCAAAGGGGATAAGTACATTTTCTATCTTCACAGCTCCCTTTTCCCCTAGATTATTGGAGCCTCCTTTTCCCCATCATGGTTGGAAAATCCATTGTGCTTATTTTTAGAGCCACATTTGTATTACGTTGTCACCAACAAAAGCTTGGAATCATGCATTTATTTTAAGAGTTACATTTGTATTAATTTGTCACTAGCAGAAGCTTGGAAATTGGAATCAATTTGTAATCCATTGTCACAAACAACAACTTGGAATAAATTGTGTCTATGTAAAGTGACATATTTTATTTATACAAAACAGGAGCTTGCCTGCTCTATAGCTACTCATCTTTTAAAAAAAATTTAATAATGTGACATTGTAATTCAGTTGTAATAAAATAAATGGTTGTTTTTTGTTATTCTTCGTTATTCATTTACACTTATAGTAAAGAATTATTTTTTGAGTTCAGAACTTCAGTGTCTGAGTTAGGGTTTACCGAAATGTTATTGATTTCTAATTTTTCATTGACCTGCTCCCCCGGTTCTCGGTATCATTATTCATTTTTTTAAGTCCTTTGCAATGTTAAGTTACTGACCCCTTGGCCTTGATGTCAATCCTTATGCACTAAAGTTTTAAAAAACTTTAAAACACATGTTTATTGTTTTAAGTTCATATCATAAATTACTCAAGTTTCAACCGTTCGATGAACATTTGATGTATGGTTGTAGTTGCATTCTAGAATGAAATGCACAGAGCGATAGGCTTGCAAACTCAAACCTCCAGAATCACCCTATAACCATTATATTTAGAAAGATCAACGGTTTAGAATTTACAACATGTAGACCTAAGACATTTCATTCACTTTAATGTTCCAATTTCAAGAAAAAAATCTCTTTATACTACTAAGTGTAAAGTGATTTTTTTTTAAGTGAGAGGGTCAGCACACACAGAGATTTCAGCCTTCAGATTGCTCATTGTAGTTTACCACCTTGTTTTGGGTTCCACAGTTCCACTTCCAACAAACTACAAAGCCATTCCAGTTTCCACGATTGTTAGCATTAATCTTTTCCAGAATTAGAATCTAGGTAAGTGAAAGAATTCCTACGACTACATTTCATCGTTTGATGTTTCTTATTTTATCAAACTTTGAAGTTTGGGTTTAGGGTTTAGAGACTTAAGAATTAAAAAAAATTGAGGACTAATAGGTATTAGGGAATTCACAATTTCACATTGTATAAGCATGTCTACCACCAGTACACTAGAGAAATGTCCGATAAAAAAATACATTATGCAAAATTGCTCAAAACCCCAAGTTTCACTTATCGGTACCATGATATTTATGATCCTGAAATCTATGGTAGGTGTACCTTAGAACTTATATTTTCATCTTAGAATAAGGCTACAAATAAAATTCAAGTTAACAGTATCAGTGCATCGTGGGTAACTAGATTAGGGTGCATGATGTTACATGAGGTTTTCCCTTGCCCATAATTTATTATGGTTTGTGCCCAAAATTATGATGATTACAAAAGAGAAAATGTTAATAAGTATAGAAAAGAAGAATTTTTATCCATTAATGCAAAATAACTTGGAAAAGTGTTGGGGTTTACAACCGAAGAATTTGGAAACGTCCACATTGACCTAGAAAATCTTTCTAGTGATTATGAAGCAATGGAAGAAAGGGAGAAAAATTATTTCTTAAATAAAATAGTTCAGGATAGAAACAAATTGAAAGGTGATCATAAGCCTCATTATTTGGATATTTTTAAACCATGGGTTCGGGATACTATTTCCATGCTAGCATTTTTCCTCTATCTGGTTAGCAATTTGGAAGTGGGTGCAAGCCTCCTCGAAATGGTATATAATATACATTATGATGTTCAACATGTCAAATATAATTTTATTCAGCACATTATAAAATCCATGTATAAACACTTTTTAATGATTAAAGTAGGTTCCACCAAGACATTTAGGTTCACAACCTACTTGTTCTATCTTTTCTATTCAAATTTAGAGGAATGTTTCAGCCCAACAAGCATCAGATTCAGCCCTATAGTAATGTTGAGGAAAAGAAAATGGCTCTAGTATATGAATGGACCACTGAGATAAGGATGCATGATTCTTGAAGGAACTACAATCATTTTGTAGACTACTTTTTGGCTCCATTACATCAAGCAATTACAAATACTCCAATTCCTAGATTGCCTATGTCATGTAGAAACTGCATTCAACTAGGAAAATAAATGCAATTGGTTGATTGGCACTTAATGGAAGAATATATTATGCTAAGATTTTATGGATTGAGATTACAGCCATACAAACTTCCAATACATGTGACAGAAAGGGTTTTTGCATTGGAATATGTAAGGAAAATACAGAGTGTTGATGAACTACACTTTCCTAGTTAGCAAAAGAAGACCTTATTTCCTTCTTTACCTTTTTCATGTGGAAGGTTCACATTCGAGAGAAAATCATTTAGTGTGGCACATAATCTTTTGAATTTTTTTGATTTTGATGTTATCTATCACTGGCAGTATGATCCATGTGACATCATTAAATCAATGTCTGTGGCCAATAAGAATGTTGCAAGTATAATTCAACATCAAAGTAAACCCTTGCTTGAAAACTTGAGAAACAATGATTCTTGGGATGAGGTCAAAATAGAAATGGAGAAAAGTGTTGTTGAGAATGGTATTTCTTTTGAATAATTGTCAGAAAAAATTATGGCATTGCATTGAAAGACAATCAAGACATACAACATTTTTTGTGAAAAAAGTGATAAACCATCTAGTAGAGTAAAAATTCCAGGTTCTCTAGAGAAGGAAGTTATAGATAAAAAATTACTACCTTTTGGTCTATGAGGAAGGAGCTAGGTGATCCAAGAGCTCTTTCCAAGTATGGAGATAACAAACAAGATCTTGAGTTTAGAAAATTGTGGAATATAGAGCATCCCGATGAAAAATAAGGTAAAGAATTTGATGATGAATCTAATGATGATAGGGAAGAAAAAATCCATGTCAATTACAAACTTGATTTAAGTGAGGCCACAAAAGAAGCATATACTTCAAGAGCATCCATTTTTGAGCATCCATAGTTGAAAAAATGGGTCATGAAGGTGGTCCTTTGGGGTCCCAAAGACAAGTCCTTTGGATGGTAACATATTTTGAGCATAGAAAACCAATTGATAAATTTGGCCTTGGGCTTCAAGGTGAAAAAGTAGACCAAGGGAATACAAGTCAATTTGTTAGAGCTTCAAATTTGCATCCTCATGGTCAAATACAATCACAACTAGGACATGCCCATGGTGGAGATCTTAGTGCAACTGGAACTGTCACTGGTGACGATGGTATGGGTAGTATTACTAGTAGTGGTCAACATGTGCTACAACAAAAAATTACACACAAGAGGAAAACAATACAAGATACCACAGAAATACCAAGTGGTCAAGGCATACAGAAGAGGCAAAGGATTTTGACAGATCCAAGTCACAATATCAATGGATCCACCACAAAGGAGTTATTTCCAAGCACGCCCCCACTGCCAGTTAGTGAGGGTGCGACATCATTAGCAATTGAAAGTACTCCTAATCCTTCGTCATTCAAGCATTCCATTGTTCCTACATCCCCAAGTTATGATTTCATTGAAGATTTTAAAAAGAAATTAGACTTGTATAGAAAAGAAAAGAAGCAACTGATGGAGAGTGTGTCTATTGTAACTTCAGAGCCTACAAAAACCATAGTATTACCCAAATTTGACACAAATAAATAATTCATGGAGTACACAATTGTTGTTCCCATAGTTCAAAACAAACCAACAAATCAGATGGATCGATTTGAATAACATGTGACCAATTTTCAATTGGATTTTTCTAGACTCAAAAATACTGAAAAAAATAATGTATCAAAGAAGAACAATGAATTGGTGTACACATCATTGCGAAAGAAAGATAGAGAGAAGACAAGGTTGCAAACTCAAATATAAAATTTATAGGAAGACCTAGCAAATGAGAAATCAAAGAGGAAAGTAGTAGATAACAAGAGCATTGAATTAGAAAAAAGAATTAAAAAAATTGCCTCTACATCAATAAGCAAAGAGGATAAAAAATATGAGAGAGAAGTGAATGACCTAAAGAAAAGGCTAGATGAGAGCAACAAGAAATATGATGAGGAAAAATCAACTTCAGAAAAATTAAGACTAAGCATTTCAAATGGAAATGCACAGTGGGAACAAAAAATGGAGAAAGGGAGAAAAAGAAATGAAAGATTGGAGCCAGATTTAATGGAAGCAAAAAAAAAATTAACTCTTGTCAAAATAAGTTATTTGCATTTTGTAGAGATACAATGAGGCATATGAAACAAAATATCTAGGATGAAATAATGCAGAGGATTGATCATTTGTGTGACATGTTTATTGATTGATGCTATCAAACAACATTATAAGAAGCTTATAAAATATTTAGTGGACAACAAAAATGTGTTGGCATTAGAGAAATCTAAAAATCAAGTTCTACAAACAGTCTACAAAGCTAGTGACAATTATTTAAAATCAAAAGGGATTACTAATCAGATTGCTACCTCAATGAAATTGTCATCTATCATTTAAAAGTGTTCGAGAATGTGTGAAACAAAGGAATATTTGCATTTGACTGCAGACATGATGAAGAAGGTGGATGAAAAGGTAAGGAAATTCATAGAGCTTGGTTTGCTAGAGGCTTTTGACACAAATGAGAGATTCATTAGAAAGGATGATTTTAGAAAGAAGATGGAGGGTGCAAGGAAGATTGATTTGGACCAATTTCCTCAGAACCTAGATGTGATGAACTATTTGGATTCCATCAGAACACTGATAACCTTGAATACAAAATTGACTGAAGAATTCAAGACAGATTCCAATTACAATCATGAAATGTTAACAAAACTTCAAGTGAAACAACATCAGTTAGAAAAAATGGAAATTCCACCACCTAAAGAGTGGAAGTTGCTAGAAAAGGTGATACAGTGATTTGATTTTTGAATATTTGATAATATGAGTTTCTGAGTTCCAACTCAGCTCTATGCAGAGTTATCTTTGGGAAAGATTTTTCATTTCCAATGCCTCTATGTACTCCTTGATGTGAAAATCAATAAAAAATATCAAATTCAGACTTCAGTAATGTGTTGATGTTCAATTATCTATATTATTTATTTTATTATTTGAAAAAAAAAATGTGGCATCAAATACTAGATACACATTAAATGATTGTTGATGTTCATTGTTGTATATTCTACTAATACTATTTATTAAGCATTGAGTGAGTGATGAATCACTGAGTACATGTTCAAGTTTTACTCTTAACACAATTAAAATATGAACTATAAGGTGATTTTAATTCCACGCATCCATAATCTTATTGAAATTGCACTACAATTCACACATCAATACTAAAACTCCATGGATACTTAATAATTTATCAGATCCACTAAACATTTATATGAATTCATGCTTTAATCAAGGTACTTTAACGGGTTCATTAAGCCAGAGCCAGAATTCAAGTTCAACAATCTTTTGTTGACTCTTATTATATTCATCAATAAAATCATTATATTTACTTCTTTTTATCTGTAACTTTTAAACTAGTGTCAACAATTTTAAACTTCCCCTCCTTTGTTCTTTCAAGTCTTTTACCTCACTCATTTTCAATGCTTTTTTTATTTCATTTAGCGAATGCTCAAAGCCATGGTTTTTTTGCTTTTCCTAACCTTAGTCGCTAGTCCTCAGAGTTTTATAACCTTGTCATAGAGTTCTAAATTTTAAAAACTTCCAGATTCCCCGACTTGGTTCACTTTGTTGAACAAGTCACAGTTTTTGTGTTTTTCCTAACCTTAGTCACTAGTCCTCAAAGTTTTATAACCTTGTCGCAGAGTTCTAAATTTTCATAACTTTTGAATTCCCCAACTTGGTTCACTTTGTTGAGTTGCAAGCAAGTCTTTTTTGGTCAAAGACATCTTTGTAGTTGGTGAGTCGAAGGTTTCCAAAACTTTTAAACTTTTGAGTTTGGTTATAAGGTTCCAAGTTTTTGCGACCACACGATATTATGGACTTATCTTGGCTTTGAAAGGCATCATCATCTCACTGAATGCTATGTATGGACTAACCTTGAGTTGTCTTTTCATGAATTTCAAAAAGCATTCACGTTTATAGTCTATATTTTTGAGGAATTAAATTGAATGTTGTATTTAATGCACATCCTATCAAAATTAACGATATAAGTGTTAGTGGGTGGAAATTTTTTAGTATGGTATTTATCCTGCATTCTCACTCTTTTCCAATGCTAGCACTTCTCAATTGCAAAAATTCTATCTCTATGAATTTGTGCTCATGCAAAGTGGAATTCAAAATCACTGGTTTGGTGTGAGGGACATTGAAATTGGCCACCTCAATTTGGAGTAGTTTTTGGTGCGCCTAGAGCAAAGGAAGAGAACACCAATGGAAGATAAAGTTTTGTTGAGCGGTTTTACAGACACGTGAGGTTTTCCTAAGGTTGTACAAAGCGTCAACCTGGTGATTGTGTGCGCAAGAGGATACATTCCATAGACTTGAGAAATTAGAGTTGTGGACAGGTCATTCATTGCAAGAATTACTCTTGAATTCATTTCCTGCGCATTGAGAATTCCAGAGAGGGAAACTATAGAGGAAATTTTTGTAAATGTTGGTGATGATTTTTTCAGAATGAATGAGGAATGGTGCAAAACTTCTATTGTGAAGAATTGGTTGAAGTCTGAGAAAAAGGGTAATTCTCAGTTGCCCTCAAAGCTTAAAAGGGTTCATTTTAAGGATGAAATTTTAGATGCTATCACGTTGCTAGATTGTGTGGTTGGTAATGCATGTTCGGACTCTTTTGAATTTTGGATGTGTCATTTTATTCTGGTGATTTGAAGGGAAAATAACTTCATTGACTGGGCAAAGATTATTAGTTATCATTTAAATGAGCAATTGATAAATTTCTGGCAAATTGTTGATTTCCACATGTGCTCATACCTGGTTTACATTCTAGCCAGTCAATAGGTTATTTGGGCAGGTTTGGAACTGCAAAGGTCTTTGACAACGGACATGCTTGTCTACAGAAGCTTTCCACAACTCACTAAGGAGGTTGGGATGAGGAATTTATATCGCATCAATGACTTATTTTTTAATGGAAATTGTGAGAAGAATTTATGGAAAGCCTGAGCTTAGGGTTTCACCTGAAGCGGTTGCTCTAGTAATGAGGTTTGGAAGTTTCTACATTTAGTTCAATAGATTCACTTATCTTAGAATTGGAGGTTTTGAGAAGGCTCTGATGAAATTGCCCCATTACCCAAGTGATTTCTTGGTTTTTCTTAAAATTTGTTGGCAGATGGTCATTGCAAATGTTAAATATGCAAACATGGGAAAGAAGGGGTATGCTTTTTCATTGTCCATGCCTTCATTTTCTTGCAAAAGTAATAATTTTGCTAGGGTGTGCATAAAGCCCTGAATGAATTCAATTTTCAGTGTTTTCCCATGAGAACTAATTTTGATAGCAAGGATTATGTTAAGAAAAATTTGTATAGAGCTAGCAGCTATGAACATCACCCTCATATTGAAGATTTCTGGGAAGACTGTACAAATGAAGGCGAGGTGTATAGAAGAAATTTTATGAGATTGACCCTAAGGAAAATACAAGCTTTTGGTATTTCTTTCAATATTTCAGAAGATGCACAAGAAGACTCGGTGATCTTTGATCCTGAATATCGGGCCCCTGCTACAAAGCCCTTGTACAAAATTAATTGGTCAGAGGATGAAGTTTAAGACATAATGGTCCTTTTTGCCTCTATTTTGAGAAGAACTTAAAACTGGTTGAACGGAAAATGGCGCCAAAGTGTGGGTTCTCCCCATGAGCAAATAATTTTGTAGAGAAAAGAGCAAGGGACTGTATAGGCCTTTAGCATAAATATATCAGCTGGAAAGCAGTCAATTAGGTCATCTAGCACTAGCTCATAGTCAGGAGGAGATGGAGAGAAGCCAGAAGACACTGGCGCCAAGCTAAAATCAATGTGTGAATAGGATAGTGTACTCTTGGTACCTAGGAAAAAGTTTAGTCAAGAAAAGACAGTGCCTACAGACTCTAAGGGAATTTTTCAACAAATAATTGATGATAATTCTTTTCTCACATTCTTTGAAGATCAACCTTCTCCAATACAAGATACTTTTGTTTCACTTTCTATTTAATCAACTAAAAAGAAATAAAATATAAGTGTTGAAAGTAGAGACACTGGATTAGTGGCATCTTCCCTAGTATGGTTAAAGAAAGAAATCGAGAAGAAAAGAAAGAATATTCCCGCAATGAAAATTAAAGTAGATACAGTTTCCATGTTATTGTAGGGTCAAAAAAATCCCAAAAAGGCTAAGAGGATGTCACGAATTGTCACTGATTCCACTTCTAGGCTCAATTGTTGGAGATTTTTGATCCAGAAAAGGACCTAAACTACAACGAGATAACGAAATCTGACTACAAGGTTACTCATGTTGATATGGGGCCATCAACTTTGGAAGGTGATGTATATCATGTTGATTAATTTGTTAATGCATTGATCAAAAGAGAAAAAGAACAAAAAAAGGAGAACCTTCGATTGCAATCTAATATTCTTTCTTTAAGAAATTTTATTTTATCATTTGTGACGCCGGCCACTATGGAAGCCTCAAGCTCAAATGTTCAAGGTATTGATTCTAACACTGTGCAATGGGTCAGGAAAAATTTAGGTTATCCTAAAGCTGGCAGTGAATGGATAGAAGGGCTTAATCAGGATGGCCTTTTCTATATTCGTAAATTTATGCAATTCTATGTTAATGTGTCTGATAAAAGAAAGGAACTGGTAGGTGAGCTCCAGGAGATCAAGAGAGAACATGGTAGCACATTTTTTCTTTCAAGGGAAATTGCAGAATTACTCTCCATGGAGCACACTTTGTTAATAAAAGAAAAATTGGTGGATGACCCTAGAGAAATTGATCCTAGTTGGTTTGATTCCTTGGATTGGAAATTGTCAGTATATGAAGATTATATCAAGGAAATCAATAAAGTGTTAGAAAAATACTTTGACATATTAGTGAAGATCAAGGAGAACTTCAATGCTCTTGAAGTGGAGTTCACAGATGAATTTGATGAAAAGGTATTTTATGTTGCAGACATAATGAGGGAATTTAAAGAGGTGTATCATAAAGAAGTAGGTGATCCTGAGACAGCCACTGGAGACTCATTCAGAAAATTGAGTAACTTGCAGACCTATATGAGTCCATTTAAGGAGGAAAGTGACAACATCTATGAAATGCTAGCTAAGTCAGACCATGCACTTTCAAAATGGAGGACAAGGCTGCAAATCACCATGACTCCAAGAAGAAAAAATATCACCGCAATTGTCACCAAGTATCGGGAATACAGGCAAAGAATAAAGGCACGAGAGGTGTTATTGGAGCAGCAAGAGGTGGAAATAATTGGAAGCGAAGGAGTCGATGTTGGGACCTGATAAGTTTTCAGTTTTTATGTTATTTTCTTTAATTTGGCTCTCTTGATACTTCAAAGACTTTTTATTTTAATTTCTAAAATGGTTGTCTTAAACCGTTATCAAGACTCTAGTATTTTTACTGCTTTTATGTTATTTCAATATAGAAAGACAATGGTGAAGTTCATGCATGCGTAATTTTTGAGTTATGGTGTGTGGATTTATACTGCTTTTTTTGAGTAGTTTGTCAGTGGATTATCTATTATTGGGATGATAGATGTTTGGTTAGTTTCATTGTTGTGGAATGTTTATCTATGAATAAAGATTTTATGGTGATGGATGCGTAAGGATTTCTCAATATAATTTAGGTGATTTGGTAGCTTAAGGTTTTTTTTTTTAAAGCTGTGTGGATTCCTTTCAAAGCTTTATGGTTAAAAGCATTTCCTTTCATTTTCTTTCTAGTTAAAAATCATTCATTGAATATCTAAAGAAGGTAGTTGCCACCTTTTAAAATAAGTAGAGAATCAGTTTGAAATACTATTATGGTTGATTCAATTGTTGTTATGTTTGTCACCTCTATGGGCATAACAATATAGACTTAGGTGATAAATCTGTTAACCAACACTTCTATGCATGTCTCTATCTTTAGTAAGGCTCTCAATTGTTGATTTTGTGAGCTTAGCAACATTTATAAATTATGGTCATGTCAGCTGCTTCTAATGCTAGAGTATCGGAAACTCTTTTTATAATCAATTTGGTAGAGCTTCTAACTTCTAAGTTATGGAAGTTGAGATATTAACTTGTGTTCAAGGAATGGATTAATATTCCTTTCAGTCATTTATCAAAGATTGTGTGAATAGAAATGCAATGGGAATTTATAAGTAGTGTGATAAGTGTTGTTCTTTAAAAATGATGTTGAATCACATATCAAATTCAATACCATGGAATACAATATAAAATATCACAATTACAATATAAAATATTGTCAACTATAGTTTGGAATATGATTCATGAAGTGCAATATAAAATAAAATATCATGAAGTGCAATGATTCACAATTTCATTGAATATAATATAAAATATCATCAACTACAGTTTAGAATTTGGAACAATGGAAATTGATTCAATGAAGTGCAGTATAAATACCTAAAAGCTGCTGATTCTCTTCCATTTCCCAAATGGATTCAAGGTCCTCAAACTAACACTCATCTTGAGATAAAGTAAAAGAGTTGTCTTGATTCTTATTCTACTCTTCATTTTCTTCGACCTGTGTCTCAAATTCAACATTCATTGTGTGATTTGTGTCAATGTCATCCATCCCAATCCCACTGCCACTGCCAATGCCATCAATACTAGCTTTTGGAATTGGAGTGTCTATGTTGCACAACCTAGTTCCTCTTCTTTCACATGTGGACCTCCAAATTGAAAGTGCCCTCTGAAAAAGAAAAAAATTGACATTATAAGCAGTTCCTTTCATCCTCAAGCAATTTTCCAAATTCTTGTCTAGTTTGTTTCTTAACTTTGATTTCAAAAACCCCAATATACTGAAAAATCTCTCATCCTCCACCGACCCCAATATCATTGTTTGACATAAATCAGCAAGTTTAAAATATTTTGATACCGAATCACGTAATATTTCACTCCAACCTAAGTTTGTCCAAACCTTTTTTATTGATCCCAATTCAAAGGCCTTCTCCCTACCCATGGATTTATACCGGTCCTTCATAGCTATTGCAAAACTCCTACATTTTTTTCTAAGCTTATTTTTACTTAAAATTCCTTCTATTGTTTGCACATTGTATGTTACCTTTTTCGAAAATTGTTCGATCAAGATTTTTACTTTATCATGAAAATATTTTGGGTTATCTCAATTTACCCAAAATTAAGGATACACAATACCCATGGCTTCAAGAATTTCATGTCGAGGGAATCTTTCATGAATCTCTAAGGAAAGAGATTTTACAATTTCCTTCAAATTATCACTAACAAATTTAACAATGTCATTAAAATCTTCTTCGTTAATAACTACTTCTCTACTAGAGTGTCTGGTTGTCTTACAATGGTACATTGGTATCTCATATCCATGTACATAGATACATAATTTCCTATTTGCATTAAACTATAAATAATTATCAGGATTATTCAAATCAGTAATTTTTTGCCACACGAAATAATTTGTGTCTTCTTGTGTTAGATCTAGATATAGATGATCGAGGACCAAGAAAGTATGTTTACATAGATTGGCATATTCATAGTTATATCTTGGGATTTCTTCACAAGATTATTCATCACATCCAGCATGGGGAGAAGACTAGCTAGATTTAAGAGTGTCTTTATATCACTTAACCTATGTAAGAGGTCAGGAGCTTTGTCTATTGTATTGTGATGATCATACATCACTCCAATCAAGGATTGATATTCTAAAAGAACCTATTGCATGGTCCAAGTAGGGAGATCCATCTAGTATCGAAATCCTTGAGAAGCTTGTTTCCTGGTGTTATTCCCTCAGCAAAATGTTGAAATCTTGGAAACATTTGGGACTTCGGCAGAAGTATGTGTGGATCTCGCAGACTAGATTTTCAACTTTTGATACTGTAGGAAACTTTCTTACAATTTTGCATGCTAAATTCATTTTGTGGGCCATGTAGTGAATGCCAAGCATGTATGGTGCACAAGTAGTTTGTAACTTTGTGAGAACACCACTTCTTTGACCTTGCATCACTATAGCTCCATCAGCTCCTACACACACCAACTTTTTGATAATTGTCAACTCATCCATACCTATAATTTCATTCAAATATTTCTTAACTAGTTCAAATAGATTTTGTGATGCTGAATTGTCCTTCATTTTATGAACACAAAGAAGATGAGCTTTGTGAATATGTTGTTCTATAGTATACAAATGTATACAAACCCAAGAGGTATTATCTATTGTAGTAACTTCATCTAAAGATAATGCAAGGAAATTTGACTTTTTTACTTTCTCCTTTAAATCTTCCTTTTTCACTACGGGAAGACAGTTTTCCCATTCCCATACAGTGTTTACTAACCAATGTGAGAAGGGAAAGTAAGGAACACTCAAATAAGATAATAAACTAGAATATTTTGGGTAGTCTCTCATAGGATGCCCTTTAGACAAAATATGAAAAACAACACTCATCTAAATAATTTTTGACAGATTTGTTGTTTCCATTGCTTTTCCAAAATGAGCCTCAAGTGTACCTTGACATTCTTTAGGCTTCAAAATTATATGGTTATGCTCTTCATAATCTGTGGCATACTTAACATGAAGACATTATTCCTTTGATTTCCATCATACGACTAATTGTTCCTTTCCATCTATGAATTTTTTTTGTAAACTTTACCAATATGATTTTCTAAAGTGTCAAGCTTTAGCTACAACATCTTGTCTCTTCCACATTTCCAACTAAAAATTGTACACTTGTATAGTGTTTCTTTTTCAATATCATTTTCATTTGTTACCCCCACTAGTACAATGAATGGGTACTTCAACAACCAACCAAGTTGAAAATTCCTTGTCATTTCCCACTCGCGCCCCAATTTTGATTTTCCTTTTATTTTCTTGCTACCAACATCATCCTCATCCAAGTCAATTATCTCATTCTGGCTAACCAGGGTATCTCTTGGAGCATCTTTTGTAGTATTTCCATCCTCATTTGATACATTTTGATTTAACTCAATGAAAATCTCACCTTGACCTTCCTATGGCAATGAGGTATTGTGACTGCCTTCTTCATTAATATTTGGTGGAAGAGTTGATGATGTAACTCCATCTTGATCTGATGGATCAAAATCTTTTCCAATTCCAAAGTAAGACTGTATGGTACCTCTACATTTTAGGCATTTTGATGGCCTCTCAGTATCTTCATTACCCTAAGGAGTCTTACCTTGTTGCTCGACATATTGATCTCTCACTTTGAATAAAAGCTGGAAAAAAATGTCTTCTTATTTAAGAAGGACAGAGAATATAGATCCCATTCCCTACTCAAAATCATCTTTAAGATTGAACCAAGAATGGAAAAGAGATAAAGAAATATTATTATTATAACTAATAACATTATGAAGAAATGATCACTCACCTTTAAGTCTACATTTTCGGCTTTCATTGACTTCTGAATCGAGAAGCAAAACCTCAAAACTGAACATAATGTGTAAGAATAAATCATAGTTTCGATTGTATTTATCTCAATCCATATTTGGTGAATTCCATGGGATTTTTAAATGGTATATTAATAATTTGGTGAATCTTGTGTGCTTATACAACGATACATTGTAATTTTCAAGGCGAAATGTGTCCTCAAATGTAATTATTTTTAAATGTTATTGGTAAAATAGGTCCTCATAAGCAGCTATTTATAAATTTTAATTGGTGAAATGGGTCTTCACAAGCAACTATTTGTAAATTTTAATTGGCGAAATGCGTCCTCATATAATGTTGTTTTAATAGTATTGGCGAATATGTAGGTGTTTTATTACATGCTCCCAGGAATCCAGGTGAAAATATTAATTGGTCCATTTGAAATGTGTAGTTTTTTATGGAAAATTTATTGCTTAAATATGCCTCATAAAAAAATCATTGGCGAATGGACATGCATTGGACCAATAGTTCATAAAATCTGGGTGATTTGGACACCCTATTGGGTGCGATTAATTCACCAATTTTGACTTGGTCAATTCCTATAATTTTCCAATTGGTGAAGATTCGCCACTAAATTTTTCCCTGATCACAAGAAGACCTTATTTCCTTCTTTACCTTTTTCATGTGGAGGGTTCACATTCGAGAGAAAATCATTTATTGTGGCACATGATCTTTTGAAGAAAAAAAATTGATAATGTTTGTCACTAGCAGTATGATCCATGTGGCACCATCAAATTAAAGATTGTGGCCAATAAGAATGTTGCAAGTAGTATCCAACATCAAAGTAAACCCTTGCTTGAAAACTTGAGAAACAATGATTATTGGGATGAGGTCAAAATAGCAATGGAGAAAATTGTTGCTAAGAAATATATTTCTTTCAAATGATTGCCAGCCAAAATTATGGCATTGCACCAATAGACAGAAGCAGAGAAGGGTAAAAGCACAATAGTGTGTCACACTTTTGGCCTAGCAAATAATTCCGGCCGAATAAATTTCAGTCGAATACGGTTCGGTCGAATAGGTTTTGGCCGAAACAAAGTGTCGATGATGTGGTGCCTATGTGGCACCCCCCTTTCGAGCGAAAGGGTTTCAATCAAAACATATTCGCCCGAAAGACTTTCGGTCGAAACACGAAAAATAAAAACAAAAAAAAAAGAAGACCCACATTCATTTGGGCACGTTCAGTCGAATGTTGTTCTATTGAAACAGGGTCGGTCGAATGCATCTGTTGTGTACAAAGTTTGGACAGTGACCCACTTCAGCTCCGTTGCGTTGGCGACGCCTCCCAGGTTCTCCTCTGTAACTACTTTACAAAATGGGTTCAAACCAGGATTATTTGGAAAACGTTTTGAATTTGGGGATTTCCAAAGCATAGTGAAGGGTTTCGATTTTAGCAAGTTCTGTTATTGTAGTAAATTTTGAATTTGAGGTTATGAGTTGTTTTCATTAAAGGAATGAGAAATTTGTTGTTTTCGTTTAGGGTTTGAAGAAAAATGGTGAAATAAAATCAGTTTCAAA